>PJEX01000571.1:6655-22123 GCA_005350895.1 Colletotrichum tanaceti | reverse complement strand
GGGGGGGCAACCGGAGGGGCGAGTTACCGACTCGGGACAAAAAGTTTTATAGAGCAAAGAGTGGGAACGAGGACCATTGTCCTTCCCGTGAAGATGGGCGGCGAACACATTTCGGAGTTGACCGACGCCGCCCAAGGGCAAGGGCGTGTTGCTCTGTTTCTCTATTAGTGGTGATGCTAACGAGTCTCCATCATCATCTCTCTCTCTCCCTCTCCACTAACACGAACTAAGCCTATGCCCTTGGGCCTTTTCCTCTGGGAATTTCTCTTCCTCTTCTCCCTCTCTCCTCCCACCTTAGCACTCTCTCCTGGTTCACCCTTTCTCTCTATCGGGGGCCTGCATCGAGCGAATATCCATTGCGTAAAAAACAATGGCCCAGAACCACGAGGACACGGCCGCTGAGTACGTAAAAACGATGCGCATTATCGTGTATCATCGGCTCATCAAATCAAAGATGGAAAAAAAAAAAAAGACATGACCAAAAGCTTACCCCGTATTCGCAGGCTCCACGAGACGCTGGGCGAGCGTCTGCCGCCCAAGGAGACGACTGATCTCGCGGGAGGCTACATCATGCCGGCCGACGCCGAGAAGCAGTCCGTGTCTCCCGGCAATGCAGACTCGGAGTCGGGCCCGACGCCGGACGGCGCTGAGCCCAACGACTACGAGAAGGGCTCCCTCCGTCGCATCGGGGAGAACCTGCCCGCCTCGGCCTTCCTCATCGCCGTCGTCGAGCTCACCGAGCGCTTCACCTACTACGGCGCCCAGGGCCTGTTCCAGAACTACATCAACAACGACCCCGACGGGGCTGACGGCCCCAAGGGTCTCGGGATGGGACACCAGGCAGCGACCGGTCTGAACCTGTTCTTCCAGTGGTTCTGTTATGGTAAGTATGACATGTCTTGTCCATTGGTGATGGTTCCAGCCGACGCAACATGGCAACGAAATGAAGAAGAAGAAATGGAAGAAGGGATCGACTAACAAGACAAAACCCAGTCACGCCGATCCTCGGTGCCATCATCGCTGATCAGTACCTGGGGAAGTACAAGACCATCCTGGTCTTCTGCGCCTTCTACTGGGTCGGTCTGGTCATCCTCTGGACCACGTCCCTGCCGGCGGCCATGGAGAACGGCGCGGGCAAGGCCGGGTACATCGTCGCCATCGTCGTCATCGGCCTCGGCACCGGCGGCATCAAGTCCAACATCGCGCCCCTGATCGCCGACCAGTACCAGCGCCGGGTCATGGCCGTCAGGACCGAGCCCGGCGGCGAGCGCGTCATCGTCGACCCGGCCATCATGTACCAGCGCATCTACATGGTCTTTTACTGGTGCATCAACCTCGGGTCGCTGTCCCTGATGGCCACGCCCTTCATGGAGAAGTACGAGGGCCTCTGGACCGCGTACCTCATGTGCTTCTGCGTCTTCAACGTCGGCGTCGCCACCCTCGTGCTCCGCCGCAGGACGTTTGTCAACCGCCCGCCCCAGGGGTCCGTCATCACCGACGCCTTCAAGGCGCTCGGCATGATGATTGCCTCCCGCAACATGGACGCCGCCAAGCCCTCGTGGCGCGCCGCCAACGGCAGGGAGAAGCCCGTCCCCTGGAACGACCACTTTGTCGACGAGCTCAAGCGTGCTCTCCGGGCCTGCAAGGTCTTTGTGTTTTGTAAGTGAACTGAACAGAAACCACCCGTACTTGGCTGGGGATCTCATCTCATTATCCGTTCTTGAGCCATAAACCACACCCCAAACTAACACACACGTGTCTCCTAGACCCCATCTTCTGGGTTTGCTACGGCCAGTTCTCGACCAACTTCGTCACCCAGGCCGGCCAGATGGATGGACACGGCATGCCCAACGACTTCATGCAGAACTTCGACCCAATCTCCATCTTGGTCTTCACGCCCGTCCTCGAAAAGGCCGTCTACCCGCTCCTGCGCAGGTTCGGCATCGAGCTCCGGCCCATCATGCGCATCACCATCGGCTTCTGGCTCGGCGCCGTCTGCCTCGCCTACGCCGCCATCGTCCAGCACCTCATCTACAACGCCGGCCCCTGCTACGAGTCGCCCGGCAACTGCCCCGAGGGCGTGAGCGGGGACGGCGCCTCGCTCCCCAACCGGGTCCACATCGCCGTCCAGACGCCGGCGTACGTCTTCATCGGCCTGTCCGAGATCTTCATCTCCGTCACCGGTCTCGAGTACGCGTACACAAAAGCCCCCCCCAACATGAAGTCGTTCGTCCAGAGCATCTACCTCTTCACCAACGCCTTCGGCTCCGCCATCTCCGAGGCCCTGGTCTCCGTCGCCGTCGACCCCAAGTTCCTGTGGATGTACACCGGCGTGTCCTGCTCCGCCTTCGTGGTCGGCTTCATCTTTTATTTCCTCTTCCGGCACTACGACGACGAGGAGGACCAGATGTACGAGCTGGACCGTGACCAGCCTGTTCTCAACAACGAGGGCGTCAAGCAGGTTGACAACGACGACTAGTTGATGAGTTGCTTCTTGTCTGCGCACTTCAATCAACAAGAGTGGGACGATGAAACACGATATTATGCACATGTATACTACGAATAATAGAGATGTATGATAAAGGGTCTGGATGGCTCGGGGAGTCATCAATCAGCCGAAGCTGTAATGGGATAGAAACCCTGGTATAAACTTTCTAGCACTTTTTGTCACATTTTCCCTGTTCTAATGAGCGACTCCCTCATGATGGATTTCCGAGGATCGAATCACTCGACGACTAAGAAAGACTATCTCAAGTCATGGGGGCCTGGCAGCTTCGTGAATCATCCTGGCATCCATTCATCCAAAGCGCCCCCCTCAATTGTGTCACCAGACAGCGATGCAAAGAATCTCTCATAATTACAACGCTCATGGTGATGCGATGGAAGCGCCATCTCCATCTTACCCCGTTTCTTCTTGGACGTTCTACTGTTTTTGACGTCAAGTTGGAGACACGATCGTCTGGAACTGAGTTGAACCTATTACCTCGGGATGACATCATGATAATATCAGCCCTCCACAGAATTGCGGCCTCCTCAAAACATCACCGTAAAATAGCTGTTCCCGACTTTAGGAAAAGAGTTTTAGACATTTTCAGATCATCGTGTTCACCCGTCGAGAATCTTAGATTAGTCATATTGTTGCAAGCCCATACATTCATCACCTGCCGAAACCATAACCGATCTCGATAATTATACATATCATACACAATGGCCGACGCAAAGCAGGGGGGCAACCTCTACGACATGGCCAAGGACGGAACCAAAGGTACGCACCTTTACCCATTCCCCGAGAACCACTCGTTTTCCTTTCCGCGTATGCTAACTTGTAGTCTCCCAGTCCCCGGCGACGCGGGCAAACAGAACGTCCTCGAGTCCGTCTCCAACCCCCACCAGCAGGACCCGTCTGCCGCGGGCGGCTTGGGCGCGACGACGCTGCACGCCGCCGCGGACAACCCGATCCGCGACGACGAGGGCAGGCCTTCCGGCGTCGGCGAGGGGATCACGGCTACAGGTCACGACATCCCGCAGTCGGTGACGGGCAAGCCGGGCGGCCGTGGGGGCACGCAGGGATCGGAAGACGTCAGGGGGACCACGGGGACGTTTGCGACGTGATTGGCGTAGCTGGCCAAGAGAGGAGGAGAGTGTAAAAGTAAAGGCTTATGAACTATGGATGGCCTGGTTCTGTACGATATCAATACGATGATGAAATGAAATAATGTCACAAATCACAGTCTTTTCGGTGCGGTGCGGTGAAGTCAACGGCAAAAAATGAAAGGGACGAGACTCGAACTCGCGCGGGTTGCCCCACCAGGAAACAGATGTTAAGCTGACCTTAACCTGGCGCCATAACCAACTCGGCCACCCTTCCTTGATGTTGATGTAAGGAAGAGTCGCAATCTGTAAATATAGAGCAAGAGAGAAGAGTATTTCCAATAATCACAACCTTAATTCAAGGAGAAAGCAATTCGCCAGTTGCAAGAGAAGGCATTAGAGTAGGTAGTTAGCCGAAGTCGTGGTGGTCGCATAGGCAGAAAACGGCTCCTTGAAAAAAGCCAACAGTGGGCAGGCAATTGTGTTCCTTGAGCAGCGCCTGCCAATGAGATGCGTAGCGATGGCTGATGCGACAAGAGGCGCAACTGCTTTTTCTTCTTTCTTTCTCCTTTAACCTGTTGCTCTTGGCGGGGATCCCTACTTGCCTCTTGTAAGAAGTTAATAGGAAGGTAGAACGCACTGTAAGTACGTAGGGAGTGACTGAGAGAGAGAGAGAGAGAGAGAGAGAGAGAGAGAGAGATAGAGAGAGAGAGAGAGAGAGAGGCGGGAGATGGCTCAACTTTATCTGACACCTTATTTTCTAAGCATTGAGCACTTTGCGTCCATTGTCCATTGGGAACGTAGGCGATCCAGTTCGTCTCCGACACGCCAAGTACACTCCGTTGCGTTAGCAGCTTTCGTAAATCAACTTTTCGTCCATGCGTAAATGTAAGATGCTTGCCTATCTAATCTAACTACTTTTTCACTAGGGAAATCACAAATCGTAGACCTATTAACATCAAAATACTGCAACTAACGTTACTATCGCTATTACTATCACTATCGCTAGCTGCCTGTCTCTTAAAGTAAAGCTATTCAGACCTTATATAAGCTACTAAAAGCTACTCTAAATTAATCACTATCTTAACTAGTAAGGCTAAACTTATCCCTACCTAAAGAGCTGCAGGAGAGTACTAGAAAGCCTCTTAAAATCACTATCTTAATAGGAAGCTAATTAAAATTACTATCTTAATTTAATAGGGCTTAAGATACTTATAATACTTATAATACCCTTATTAATACCCTTATCCTTTTGCTACTAATTAGACTAAATACTAGATTAATTAATTAAATATAGATAATAATAGCGCTTACACTAGATAAAGATAAATAGAGGAAAATAGTATAGATATTAACCTTAATAGAGAAGATAAATAAGGAAATAGCTACTTAGATAAAGTGCTCTCTCTAGACTATAAGACTATAGCGCTATTAATACCTTATAACTAGGCAGGTAAAGAGATACCCTATTATAAAGTATAGTTAGATAAAGCTAGAGTTCTAGCAGCTTTATAAGCTATTAGAGCTTCTAGTATATTATAATAACCTTACCTTTAATAAGATAAATAATTTCCTATTTAAATAATTTAGTATAACCCTCTATAAGTTAAATATTAGTAGGTAACTTAAGGCTACTAGTTAGTTATTAAAAAAGATCTATCTAATTACTGCCTAATAAGATAAAGATCTTTAGTATACCTAGTTATATTATATCTAAAGGTATAACCTATAGCAGCTTATATTTATTAATAAGTCTAGTATTAATAAGTATACTAGCTTATAAAGGATAAGATAGGCGCTAAAAAGTCTTAAGGCCTATTAAATAACTATCCTTAAGTGTAGGTAATAGTATTAGATCTTACTAGCCCTTACCCTTAATAGTATCCTTAATATTATAATATACCTAGAGATAATAAATAGTAATAGCTTCTTTATATAGTTAATAGAGGGACTACTACTAAAGTATACTACCTTTCCTATACTAAAGTTAGTTATTATTATAGATAACATAAGCTTCTATAAGTAAAAGGATATTAAGGAAGTATATAATACTGCTAGCATTATTCTTAAGTTTCTTCCTCTATACTTACTAGACTTTAACCTAATTAAAGAGTTTTTTAGCAATCTAAAGAGGCTATTTTAATAACAATATCCTATATAGGATTAAGATAAGGCTAATAAGTAAGACTTTAAGGACCTATTAGCAGACTGTATAGCAGAGGTTAGGTAAGGGATAAGGTAGATAGAGGGATACTTCTAGTACTCCTTTATTAACTTTAAGGGGATAGAGAGGATATTTAATAACCTTATTATTTTATAGGATATAGAAATATAAATTAGCTAGGGCAGTATTAAGACTACCTCTAAGGCAGAGCTTTTACCTTAGTTAAAATAGGCTACAGTTAAGATAATTAATAAAAATAATACATTAAAAATAATGCACTAAAAATAGCCTTATAGGCCTTCTAATAAAGTAAAGTATCTATAGCAGTACTTATACTGCCTGCTAACCTCTCTAATCCCCTTATTATTTTCCTATCTCTTTATAAGTTACTACCTAAATCTTCTGTATAGTTAGACAGCTCTATAAGATCTAACTGCATTAATAAGGTGTTATCTTTAATATAGATTAGATTAGCTACCCCTACGCCTAGTAGGTTATTATCCTTATTATTATTATTAGTATTATTATTCTAATTAAGGTATTAATTGTGTAGGGTATTTAGAAGGTATTAACTTAGTTAGAGGGGTAGGCTTAATTAATTTTAACTTAGTTAGAGATATAGCAATAAGATTAGAGTTAGCCCTAGAGGTAAGGATATAAATAATAAGTCTATAAAGGTTAGTTAATTAGTAAGTTATTAATAGAGAGTATATATACTTACTAAATCTTATATTTTTAATTAGCTAACTATAAAAAGTCCCTTTATTAACTTAAGCCCCTTTAGCTACCTTATTAACTTAAGCCCTTTTAGCTGCCTTATTAACTTAGGCTCCTCTATTAATTTAAACTCCTTTACTAACTTTATTTTCTTTAACTTTATCCTCTCTATAACTTAGGCTACTAACATATAAAATTTTACTTAGTCACAAAAGCGTGTCGCTTAAGATTAACAGTCTCTATAACTGCTTACAAAGGGCTTATATATTAATAAAATCCTTAATTAACTGCCTTATTATTTTAATTAGGCTAACTAGTATACTAAGATTAGAAAAGTAAGTTATTAGTAATAACTATATAACTATAAGGCTTAACCTAACTAATCTAAGCTACTTAAAGGTATCTATAGTACTACCCTTACTTACCTATTAGTTACCTTCTTAATTAACAAACCACTTAATAAAATTATTTACCTTAACCTACCTACTTAATAGCGATTTCTCCTTGTATTACAGCAGTAATAATAATAGTATTAGATTAGCTATCTCTTTAAATCTTAAATTTAAAGGCGTCTGCAGCAGTAGTAGCAGTAGTAGCAGCAGCCTAAGCAGCACTAGATTAATTAGATACTGCTAAGGAGAAGGGGACAGGAGATATTAAGGCTATCTTAACTCTCTATTACTACTAAAAGATAAGTTAACTACTATATTTCTAGCAGTATTATTACCTACTGCTAGAAAGGCAGTAGTTAGCCTAGCTAGCCTGCCTGCAGTAGTCTTATTATCTTTACCCTACTTTACTATACCCTTTAATTAGCCCTTTACTATACCCTTTATAAAGTACTATTAGGTAAAAGCTATAACTACACCTAGTAGAGGATTATTAATACTAATACCTAGCTACTACTTTAATATTACTGCCTACTATAGCTTAAAGTTATATAGAGTAAGTTAGTAGTACTCCTTATTAATAATAAAGCACTAGTTAGTATTAGGGCTTTTCCTGCTGCTATTATAATAAGTTATCTAATTAGCATACTAATAATGCTTTATTAGCTGCTAAAATAACCTCTCTTTCTACTTAGCTTGCTTAGCTACTTTATTAATTATATTATTTAATAGAGATATAGCCTTCTTTAGCTTAAAGTGTAACTCCTAGCCTTATAGCTAACTAGTTAGTCTGCAAGCAGTTAGCCTACAAGGCTTTTGTAACAGTATTTTAGCTACCCTTATTAGCTTAACTACTACTACTACTCTTATCTATACTAGAGTACCTATAGCTAATGTAATTAACCTAGCAGTATAGGTAACTTTAATAGTAAAGAATACCTCTAAAAGGCATTAACTAATTAGCTTAAGCTGCTTAGTAATTAAAGCCTATAGTAGGACTAGCTACTTATTATCTATAGCGCTAAAGTTATTATAAAAGTATATAACTAACATCCTTACAGTTATCTTCTTTTTACTAAATTTAATTAATATCTATCTCTTTATTAAGTAGTATTACCTTTAAAGTTAACTTTAAATACAGTCCTTTATCTCTTTTAAAAGCTACTTTTCCTACTATATATATATAATATTACTAGCTAATAATAACTTTAAACACTATATAATTTAAAAGGGCTAAACAACTAGCACTAATACTACACTAAGGAACTTAAGCTTAATTAAGAAGTAGTAATTTAACTTATAGTCTTTAAGGGTTAAGGGTGTAATTATATTTTATTATTATTATAAGAGTATTAAATTATACTGCTATAAGCCCTATAATAAGGTCTTAAAAGGATTATTAAAAGGATTATTAAAGGCATTAAACTATACACCTATTTTACAGTTAATAGTATCTTTATAGTTAATAGGGTCTTTAATAGGCTTAAATTAAGGCTCTAGGTAGCTAGGTATATAATTCTTACTAGCTTTATCCTAGGTTACAGTATTTTTATTAGCATTATTAGTATTATTAGTATCTTTAGCACTTTTATTAACTATACTACTTTTATTACTTTTACTATTATTCTTATTATTTATATTATTTTTATTAACCTCTTTATTAATAACTTTATCTTTATAGCCTTAAGGCTTTTACTACCTTATAGCCTTCTTCTTTATAACCTTTATAACTAAGCTCTTTAGCTTTAATAGTATTAATTATAGCTTTACTGCTACTAGTAGTAGTAGCTACTAAATAATAATCCTCTAACTACTACTTAGTAGGTTACTAGTAAATAAATTTTAGATTAGTATTATAGTAATTAAGGCTATATAGGCTGCTATACAGGCAGCCTTATAGGCTTAGGTGCTGTTAGCTAGTAGCGCTAGAGATAGTACCTCTAAGTTACTAGCTGCTACAGGTCTATTAGGCTTTTTCTATAGCATCCTACTATTATTAATATTAATTAAAGCTATTTAGACACTTAAGTATACATAAATTAAGGTATTTTTATAGGTTAGGCCCCCTATACCCCTAGGGCAAAGGGCAGTACATTACATTTTACATTTATACACAGACAAAAAGTTGATTTACAAAAGCTGCTAACGCAACGGAGTGTACCCTAGAATAACAAGGAGCACAGCCACAAAACACACATTAGGCAACATAACTCATTTATCTTTGTCTAATCTTTAAATTAATCTTTATATTAGTCGTAATTCTAGGTTTTAATTAGGTATCTAGCATAACTTGTAAGAGACACACGATCCAAGGCTAAACTGATGAATCCTGTTGAATTAAAGGATGTATGCATACAGGGCGCACCCTATGCGCATGGGGCGTAGGCCTAGAGATAGGCTTAAGCCTAGCGTAGCCAGCCCTTTGCTGAATATTGGAGGGACTGCTGCAGGCTTCTTCCTAAGCAGTAGGCTCTGGTTGTGGCCTTAGGCGCCTAGGAATAGGGTTCTTATAGGCCTAAGTTAGGGGCTAGCTGCAGGGCATGATAGTTACACACACATATCTTAATACACATTTAATTAACCTATTACTGCAACCCTTAATAATCTAATAATTAAGAGTCTTATATGCTTAAAAACTAATAATAATAAGCACTATAAAGCTATTTATAAGCTTATAAGATATCTACTAATACTACTAAGACTATTCTTAATAGCCCTACTAATTAGGTTCTCTAGTTTAACTAGCTTAAAACTAAGGCAAAAACCTATAAGCTTTAGGATATAATTAACCTATTAATTGCTATACATGATACGTCTAAGACACTTAATAGGCTGCTTACTAAGCTAGAAAAGCCTTTAATATGTAATTACCTGCATGCAGGTATAGTTAAAATAACCCCTATAAGCACTACTATAAATACCCCTTTAAATACTACTCCTTTAAGAGCTAAAAGCGTCCTAGCATATAAGACATACTTACAGACTGTAGCCCTTTAGCAGCAGCAGCAGCTACAGCCTTAACCTAAGCTACAGCCTTTACATAAGGAGCCTAAAGATATAACTCTAGCCCTAGATATTAGTTATACGCTCCTATATATAGTAGACACCTTATAATATATGTTATAGCTAGAGGATCTCTCTCTAGCTAACCTTCTCCTGTATAAGGAGCGCTATATATAGTATAACAATAACCTATATATATAGGAGAAGTGCCTTAAGCGCTATAGTAACCTCTAAGAATAGGTATACTAGACTATCTCTACTAACCTTAAGCTCTATTACTATACCTCTAATAATAAGGTTAATACCTAGGTAATTACTCTCTAGGCTTATATAGGAATACACCCTTCTAAATGCAAAGAGAATGTATATATTACGCTAGAAAAGGTCCTCTAAGCAACCTTAAGGTACCTAGGAACTAAGAAGGAAGTTAAAGCCTAGCTTATAAAGTAGGAAAAAGCACTCTATAAAGCTACTGCTAGCAGTATTTTAGGGGCCTAGCTCTTAAGTAACTAGTTTAACCTATTTATAGTAGCTTTCTAGAAGACCTATCTCTTAAGCTAGGTATATATATACTACTGCACTAAGGTTACTAACACCCTTAATAACTGCCTAACGCTAGGATTAGTACTCTCTAATATCTAAGAGTTCCTATAGTTAATAGACAAAAATAAGTATATAAAGAAGGCTAGGTAAGGGGCTTTTAGTCCTACCTATACTAAAATAATAGATAATAATAAGAAGGAGGGTTATAGGAACTGTAACTATAGGGGATAAGGCTGTAGCTATAGAGGGTATGTAAGAAAGGAGGTATTATTAGCTAAGGGGGTAAATACCCCTCTACTATCATAAGAAGCTAGTGTGACTATAAAGCATAAGCACTTAAGTATAAGTGTAAGTATAGTAGAGATACTGCCTATAAAGTATATAACTATAGATACTACCTACAAGCTCTGTATAGGCCCTTATTATAGTATTATGCAGTACTTCTATATACTCCCTTACCTAAAGAGATATAATAGACTGCT
This sequence comes from Colletotrichum tanaceti, assembly GCA_005350895.1. NCBI lineage: Eukaryota > Fungi > Ascomycota > Sordariomycetes > Glomerellales > Glomerellaceae > Colletotrichum > Colletotrichum tanaceti. The sequence goes on along the minus strand of PJEX01000571.1, from coordinate 11,234 downwards.
TAGTAAAAGCATTAAAAGGCTTATTAAAATATACCTCTAGACTAATAAGGCCCTTACTAAAAAGCTTTAAGTAGTAAGAATATTAGCTAAAGGCTTTAATTAACTTTATAGTAGATACTAAGGTAGGATTTCTGCAGCCTCCTTTTATATTACTAAAAGCTAATATTACTTAGCTAAGTTAGCAATACTTAATTTAGGCAGTAATATCTATATATTTAATAATACTATATAGTTTAAAACTCTCTATAGTATACCTATAGACAATTTTATATAGGCTAGTATATAACAGCTACCTATTAAGGCATACAGCACTGCAGAGATTAAGCTCTAAGCGTGTAGGAACTACATTATTAAGCTTACCTTATATAACATTACCCTTTATAGAGGTATTGCTGCTAACCTTATCTCCTTCTTAAAGCTATACTAGTAAGGGATCTAGTAGGATATAAGCCTAGGTAATAATTACCTATATAAAGTAGATAAGTTATTTATTGTATATATTAATAAGATTTACAGCTAGTAGGTACTTAACTATTAGCTATTTTTGTTAGACACTACACTTATAGCTGTAGTCCCCCTGCTAGTTATTCGCATAGACAAGATACTGCACCTAAAGCGTAAAAGAAACGCCTTTATAATAGCTACCTACAGGAAGCCTATCCTTAGTAACCTTTTTACCTAGCACTAGCGTCTTAGACACCCTAGGCTAGAAGTGCTTAAAAGGATCTCTAATATTGCTTATAGAGTATATATCTAAGGTTTTAATAAGCCTATAATAACAGTTAACTATAAAGCTTACACCCTAGGTAAGGCCTATTATATAGTCTAAAGGAGCCTATAAGAGTTAGTTATCTATATAAAGCCTAGTAACTACCTTGCAGTTAACTTTTATAACCTTAAGGTAGGCTACGCAGGTTACTACTCCTATATACTCTTTTTAGACTGCATAATAGGCCTAACTTAAGACTTTTACCTTTATACCTATAAGATAGATATACTGCTTATAATAATTATAGACTTCCTTACTATACTTAAAGTATACTATAGTTATAAGGTAAAGGTTATTAAGACTAATAATAAGCTAGCTAATAATAATAAGGTTTCTATAAGCCTTAATGTATATAGTATATATATTAAGGTAAGCGCCCTAAATACCTAAGCATAAAACAGTGCTATAGAGCGTATTACAGCTACAATTAAGTATAAGGCTAGGTATATAGCTGTTTATACTAAGCTTCCTAACATCCTTTAGCCTAAGATTTATACCTCTATAACCTACCTTTATAACTATATACTGTAAGCCTCTTACAGTTAGAAGACTCTATACTAGTTATAGTATAAGCACTTCTAGGGGGAAGACGCTATATAATTCGCCTAGCTAGACCTTTTATATCTAAGAGTCTTTAGCTATAAAGTATATATACTTATAGTAGACACTTAACTTTACTGTTAGCGCTTAAAAAGGCTTACCCTATATATATAGATAGGTTATCTTATTAGCTATACTTTAAGTAACTTATACTGCATTTAGAATCCCCTTTATAGTAAAGTATTTATAATAAGAGATATTATCTTTAATAAAAAACTTATCTTTAATAGTAACCTAAAGGCGCTTGCTAAGGATATTTATAAGTTAGATATTTAAGATATTAAATATATAATTAACTGCCTTATTCTTAAAGGCTAGCATAATATAACTATATCCTATGCAGCTAATAAGGAGGCTAATAAGATCTATAAAGACTATAATAAAGCTAAGGGGGTGCCTCTAGGCGTTACCCTAAGCACCCCTAGTATAGTAGAAACTCCTTCTAATAGGCCTCCTACCCTAGCGCTACACACTAAGTCCTAGTTTAAGCTTATAATGCTACTACTAACACCCCTAAGATTAGCGTTTCTTACTATACTTATAGTAGTATTTATAGGGGGGTAGGAAGGATCTTAATAAGCTAATAAAACCCTCTCTCTAATACACTACTAGCAGTTATATATATCCTTTAAGGCTGCGTTCCTTACTAGGTATATATATAATAAGCATTCTTATATATATAACTCTATAAAAACTAAGTAATAACTAATAGATAGTATAGGAATGCCTAGGTTATAGGCTAGCCCCCTATAAGACCTTATGTAATATATTAACTAATCCCTAGAATGCCTTTATGTAATAGGATTATATAGTCTAGAGCTAGCACTTATAGTATCTCTAGAGGGAGCCTGTTATAAGGCTAATACCCTGCGCAGCACCTACTAGAAGGAACTCCTGCTGCTCCCTACATTATATAGTTAACTCTAATACTATCCTCTTAAAGATACTTTTTATAAAGCTAAAATATTATACCTTAATAGCTATATAACTTTATACTTATAGTAAGAGGTATCTAAAGCTTCTATATATAGCAATTAGATTCTTAGTTACTATTAGGTCTATACCTATAAGCTTAATAAGTATAGTTACCTTAGTAAAGTAAAGGCTAGGCTTATAATATAAGGTAACTAATAAGCAAAAGATAACTAAGATATATATACTATAATGCTTATAGGTATGTCTTTCTAGATCCTAATAGCTATAGCTGCTTACTTTAATTATAAGCTACTCTAATATAATGCAGTAAATGCATTTATATATACAGATATTAATAAGGAAATATATATAGAGATACTGCCTAGACACTGCAAGAAAGGCGTTATCCTATGCCTTTAGAAAGCCCTCTATAGGCTATACTGTTTGCCTATACTCTAGCAAAAGCATTTTAAGAAGGGGCTTATAGTGTAAGGCTTTAAATATATAGCTAGAGAAGACTGCTACTAGCAGAAGGGAGAGGTTACCTTCTTCTTTTACATTAATAATTATATCCTTACCTTCCTAAAGGCCTATAAGCTTATAGTAATAGACAAGCTATATATACTTTAGACTAAATACTACCTTAAAGGCAGCAAAAACCTCTAGTAGTTTCTTAGCCTTAAGATTATATATAACTAAAAGACCTATTGCCTATAGCTCTTATAGGCTGTATACACTAAGAAGTATAGGAAACTGCTTCCTATATATACTAACATTATAGATAATAATACTACCTAGTATATACCTATAATAAAGGAGGAGCTACTGCTACGTAAAGATAATATACCTCCTGTAGAGATTTACTATTATTAACATAAAGTTAGCACTATCCTTTATGCTGCTATAATAATATACCTAGATATTACCTTTACTATAAGCAGGCTTATAAGATTTAATTAAAACCCTTTAGATATACACTAAAAGGCTGCTAACAGAGTCCTTTAATACCTCTATAAAACGTAATACCTTTGCCTCTACTTTAGCGCTAAGCTAGGTAGTAAGGATAATGCCTTTAAAGTTACCTCTAACGTAAGCTTTAGTAATAATACTCTAACCTAAAGGAGCTTATAAGCCTTTATAATAAAGCTTTTTAGAGGCCTTATTATATAGCAAGCTAATAGATAAGATATAGTTATAACCTTAATAATAGAAGTAGAGCTACTTATGCTTACCTAAGCTACTAAAGAGGCGCTTTTTATAAGCTAATTAATCTTATAACTTTAGATCTAACTACCTATATAGTATAGAGACTAATCTATATATATATTAATAAAGGTAATACTAATAAGAGTATAAATCTAGTATAATAACTAGTAGATAGTAAAGCTTATTATAAGTAAGATTTTATAACTATATACTAAGCTCTACTATATTAATATTTATAACTACTAACTACACTAAGAATTTACTAACAGCTATATAGATATTATATATACCCTATTAATAGAGCTTATAGTAGATAGCTTAACAAAAGCCCTTAAATTAGTAAAGCATAATACCTTCCTCCTCTAGCTTAATATAACTAATAAGAAAGAGGTTATTAAGGCTAACTATATAAGAGATCTTGTAATTAATAAAGCCTACCTATAGGCAGAAATAACTAAGCCTAATGTATAGGTAGTAGAGGAAACAGTCTTATAAGTATATAAGCTAGCAGGAAAAGCCTTCTTACATACGCTAAGATAACGTAATATTAACGCCCTTTTTACAGCCTGTAGAGGCTATAAAGAAGTCTTTCCCTAAGGGGGTATATTAAATTAAAGGATATACGCACACAGGGTGCACCCTATACGTATAGGGCATAGGCCTAGAGATAGGCTTAAGCCTGGCGTAGCCAGCCCTTTGCCGAATATCAGAGGGACTGCTGCAGGCTTCTTCCCAAGCAGTAGGCTCCAGTTGTGGCCTTAGGCGCCTAGGAATAGGGTTCTTATGGGCCTAAGTCAGGGGCTGGCTGCAGGGCACGATAGTTACACACACACATCTCAATACACATTCAATTGACCCATCACTGCAACCCTCAATAATCCGACAAATCCAGCTGCCGTGGCAAAAGATGCAAGACGCTGTAATTCTAACATGTACCTCTGAGATGAAGCCTTGGCGTGCCACGGAACTCGAGAGCCGGGTAGCCGGGACATCCAACTTGGCTAAAAGCGCGAGAGTGAACTGCAACAGGACCGTCCGTACCGTCACGCGTCATCCGAACAAGCCCCCCCCCCCCCCCCCCCCCCCCCC
>PJEX01000570.1:0-22067 GCA_005350895.1 Colletotrichum tanaceti | reverse complement strand
TTTTTGGGGGGGGGGGGGGGGGCTGTGGTCTACAGTCATTCTTCTAGGAAGTTGATCCTGGGCGGCCGGTCTGCCAGGGCGAATATTTACAACAACGGCCGTGTGCCCAAAGGCGTCCATTGTGTGTAAGGGGGTGGTCGGCCATCACGACCCGGAGTCTCTGATCTCCCCCCCCCCCCGTACTCGCAAGCTGGCGACTACCTAGACAAAGAGAACAACCCCCTCACCCGAGTCCCCAGTCCCCGCCTTGCCAGCTCTTGCTTGATCGACCGCGACATGGTCTCCAGCCGACGGGACGCCCACCAGGGCGCGGCGGCCCCGAGGAGCCGCCGCGAGACGGTGTAAAAGTGGTACAGCACGAGCAGCGCCCTCGAGTCGTTGGCGACCACCATGTCGAGGAAGGGCCCGAAGCAGAAGAGGGGGAAGGCGAGGATGTGGCGTTCCAGGTCGGACGTCTCGCTCGGCCGGGTGTTGGTCTCGCGGTGCTCCCAGAGCGCCAGCGCGACCGACAGCAGGTCGACGACGCCCCGGAAGGAAGCGCGCTCCTCGTCGTCGTCGTCGTCGTCGTCGTCGTCGTCCCGGGCATCGCCCCCGACGCCCCCGAGCTCGTCGTAGCGCTCCATGAAGCCCTCGACGATGCTGTCGCGGTCCATCCCCTGCTCGGCGACGATCAGCTCGAGCGCGCCGCACTGGGAGTTCTGCCACGCCCGGGCAAAGATGCTGCCGGAGCCGTGCGCCCGCGCGCTGGAGAGGAACACCCTCACGCCGGAGCCGAGGAGGAAGAGCCGGTCGCGCGAGAGGTCCAGCGGCGGGCTGCCGGGTCTGCCGGGGCTGCCGGGTTTGCCGGGGGGGGCATATGCCCCTTCGTCCGGGAGGAACTCCAGGTTGCACCAGGCGAGATAGTGGATGAGCTGCGCGGTGAAGAACAGCGGGTCGTACTTGTCGTCGCCGCGGTCGAGAACGGCGCCGAAGCGGGCGCAGCTGCGGGACAGCAGGGCCATGGCCGCCTCGGCGTACCGCGTCTCGCGGGGCCGCAGGATGCTGAGGTGACGTGCGGCGACGGCGAGCATGGCCGTCATCAGGTACTCGTCCCCGAAGGCGAGCGGCACGACGGAGGGCCAGAGGTCGGCGAAGCAGAGCGTGGGGATGGTCGCGTGCTGGAAGTGGTGCAAGAGCTCCATGTGCAAGAGGTTCACGGGCCCCGGGGAGTCGAGCGGCATCCGAGCCGGGAGCCGGTCTCCACCTTTTGGGCTTGCCGGCTTCGGCGGCGGCGGCGGCGGCGAGGCGCAGGTCTCGTTCCGCCTCAGGCAGTTTGAGCAGGGGAACACTTCGTCACACTGGGGTTTTCGTGTCATGTGAGTGTGGGTTTCTGTCGACCGAGGGGGGGACGCGCGTCTTACCTTGACCTTTCTCCTTTTACATGGCGCACATCCCCGCCTGCTCTTCTTATGGGCCACCTTCTTCCTCGGTTCCGGCTGGGCGGGGTTCACGAACCGGAGGGACGGAGGCGTGGGGTCCGGAGAGGTGGAGGAGGAGGAGGAGCGGTGCTCCGGCATGGTGAGAGGCCCTTGACCGGTCTTGCTAGTCTTCTGATGCGATACTGTGAAATTCGACGAGTCCGCGTTGTGTTCAGTGGGAGACGCTGGAGGTCGTTGATGCCCCTCTCGCTTTCCAGAAAAGGGGCGCGAGGTGGGTGGGTGGACCCATGAGCGGAAACGGGTCTAGTGTGTGTATGCGCTACCGCATGGGGCAATTTGCATCCTCCAAGGGACGAAATAGGGGTCTTGTTAGCATGTATTAGCCAGTGACGTCACTGAGGTATCGCTTCACTCGGGGAAGCCATCGCCGGCTTCCATCGCCGGCTTCCATCATCTCAAGACAGCGGCTGCCGAGGGGACGTGTTGTTTGAGAAAAGTCTAACCCAAAAAATGCCACAGCTCCTTTTCATCATGTCTTCGGAACAAGAGGCATGGGCTGGGTCTTGCTCAAAAAGTCGGTCTCGCTCAAAACGTCGGTCTCGTAAATTGGAGGGTTCCATGGCGCTGGCCAACTCTAAAACCGGCATCTCCAGTCACGCACACACATCTATGTGACTGCCAACAGAATGAAGAAGCCCTTGTTGTGCCTGATCTGGTCTGCCATGCCACTGCAGCAGAGCGCAAGCGCACCACGTTTCCTGCCTCGAGCGCCCGCGAACCAACAACACCTCTTGATATTATCCCTACTACGGAAGTGGTGACCTCGACCACTGCCCTCCTTTGAACGGCCTGTTGCACACCGAACTCGTACCAATCATCGAGACCACACACACCACGATGGAGTCCATTACGCTCGAGGCCGACGACGAGCGCCAAGGCCACCTTCTGACTACTACTCCCCCGCCCGACGCAGTCGGACCCAAGTTCCAGGGCGACCTCCTCATCTTCCCCCGTGCGGAAGCTCTGATGCTCCCGACGGCCGCATCGGACGGCCCTCCGACCCCCTTCATCCTCAATCTCTTCACCGACGCCTCGTTCCCCATGACCAGGCACCACAGGGGCCCCTCGACGCCGTCGCAGCCGGCCGCCGCCGCCGTGCTCTGGAAGCCGTGGCCGGGCTTGGCCGGGCACGACCCGTGGCACTCGCGGGCGTTCCAGGTGCTGGCGTGCCGGGACCCTTGCGAAGCCGAGACCTTTGCCGTCGTCGCGGCGCTCGAGACGGCCGCGCTGCTGTCGCACCTCATGCCCGAGCTGAGGCAGGTGACGGTGTTCACCGACTGCAAGGACGCCATCCGGAAACTCATCGCGGCTGCGGACAAGGCCTCCGACGTCGTCGTCAAGCGCGCCGTTGCCGCGTCGCTCGCGCTCAACGCCAAGGGGGTGCGGGTCCTCGTGCGATGGTGCCCCGGCCACGCCGGCATCGAGGGGATCAGCAAGGCCGACGAGCTGGCGAGGGACGCCCGCTACTACAACTTTAGGCACCTGCTGGTGCCCCGCCAACAGCCGGCGTTGGTGTGCGGGTTCGAGATTCCGGGAGAGTACCTGGAAAGGGCGCGACGCGGCGACTGGTGGGGAGACGACGGAGCCAGCAAGCCAGCGCCTCGGACGGACAGGAAGCAAACACGCGTCTGGAGGGACTGCGAGGAAGTGGAAGCGCCTGGAGACGATGGCGTTTTGACACCCCGGCCAGCAACGCGGGAGGAGCCGCCGCGGAAGAGACAGCGTACAGACGAGGAGCCCGCGCCGCTGCCAAAGGGCACCGCCATGGGTGTCTCTGTTGCCGGGGGGGACCGGGACGGCATCGTCGCGGGGTTCGTCGCCAGATCGCGAGAGACTCCGCCGCCAACGTCGGCTGCAAACGGGGCCGGAGAAGGATTGTTGGGAGTCGCCGACACGTCAACGCAGCGGACCGCAGCCTCTCCAACCATGTCAGATAGCGAGGAGGAAGACGGGAGCGACGCGCGTAGCCAAACCCTGGGACGAAGCCCGGAGCCGGGCCAAGAAGCCAGTCAGTCTTGAGTAGTAGCCAACCCGTCGTCCGTGCCAGACGCGATCCCTTAATAGGTAGATACAAAACATGATCAAACCCTCTTTTCTATGCATCCGTTCTCGTCGTGGTTGGTCGTGGACGAGCCGCCCGGTCGCCGTCTGGGTGTCCTGTGGAACCTGTGGGAGGAGAATCTCGCCGATGAGGCCCCCAGCCTGTCGCTCCGACGGGAAGGGCGCGGTGGTCATGCCGACGATCTGGCCGACGGACAACATGTTGCCGTTGATGCTGGCGGGGGAAGTGTCAGTCATCAGCAATGTCGGCATCGGGAACCAACGCCATGAGACGCGAGACGCGAGACGCGAGACACTTGACGCTTAACACTTTGAGCAAACGACTTCATCCCCATGCCTTCGTCCCCGTGCTGGCCTCTCATCGGGGCATCCAAACTTCACAGTCAACCGGAGCCACTGCACAAGCAGCCGTCGTCGAACAAGTGGGCTTTTTTTTGTAGAGTTGTTTGTAATCCTAAACCCTAGCCCATTGTGGCTGATATGCAGACCCGCACGCCGCCCCAGAACCATCCCCCCAATGCTCGAAGCCATCGCCAGCCATGCTGCAGGAGGGGGGGAAAAAAGAAGGAAAAAAGCGATAACCCCCCCTCCTCCATCGTATGTGCTTTGCTGTGCGTGGGATGACCGCGTTGTCTTCTTTTTTGTCTGTCAGGGACACGCCACCGCCTTCTTTTTTTCCGTCTTGCCAAAAAGAAACCACCGTAAACAAGCCCCGTTCGGGTCAAACGCCGGCCGGGAGAAGTAGAGCAACTCTATCTGGGGGCGGCTCACGCCACGCCAGACCCCCCTCCTTTTGTACCGTTCCGCCCAAAAGGTGTCTATAATTACAAGCCGAGACTGGCCGTCGTGCTGCGGCCCGTCCCGTCGTCATGTGTGTACGTCACTTGCGCCGCCTCGTCTTCGCCGCCGGCGCGGGCTCGGGCGACGGCTCGACGGCCTGCCTCTTCTTGGCCGTCTGCTTCTTGGAGCGCGGCGGTGGCGGCGGCGGCGGCGGCTCCGAGTGCAGGTGGCCGATCTCCTTCATCGCCGTCGTGTTCTCCCACGCGAGGCAGCGGTAGGTTGTCGGCTCGGGCGTCGGCTCATGCTGTCGGCCCCGCGTGCTCATCCGCTTCGAGTCTCGCCTCTTGTCCTTCTTCTCCGGCTTCTTCTTCTCCTCCTCCTCCCTCCCCTCCTCCTCCTCTTCCGCCTCCGCCTCCGCCTCCGCCTTTTCCCCCGCTGCCTCCGCCGCCTCCGCCGCATCCACAATGCCGAGGTACTTCTTCCGGTTCTCCATGTTCTGGATGATCTTGTCCCTGAAGGCGACAATCTCCTTACGCAGCCGCAGCTCGTTGAAGCCGCGGGGGTCCAGCCACTTGAGCAGATCGTTGACCTGCTCCGGCTCGCTGTAGTAGCCCCACTGCTGGGCGTTGAAGACGCTGGTCGCGCCCTCCTCGAGCCTCTTGCGCTCGAGCACCGTCATGTCGAACTTGCTCTTGTACTCGGCGAGGTACTCGGCGTCCGCGTCAATGTACCCCTGGCGCTCCAGGTCGTCGGGGCCCTGCACCCATATGCACCCGTTGGCGTACTCGGCCGCCGCCGTCGAGCTGTCGGGAAGCCCCCCGTACGGCATGCCGTTGCGCTCGAACCAGTAGTACCGGTTCCAGAAGCGGTCCTTACCCAGCACGCGCGTGCGCCCGCAGTCGGCCTCGCGCAGGTCGTTGTCGATCACGGCGATCTCCTCCTCGCACTTCTTGATCAGGTCCTCCTTCTTCTGGATGTCCTTGAGCACCTTTAGGAACTGCTTTGACTGCTTGGGCGCCTTGGCCGCTTCGGCCGCCTTTTCCTTCCGCTCCTTCTCCTCCCTGCGCTTCCGCTGCCTCTCGGCCGCGCGGTCGTTGGCGCGTCGGAAATTCCGCCGCCGCGCCGCACCGCCCTCGTCGCCCGAGTCGGCCCCGTCGTCTTCCGCGTCCGCGACCGACTCGTCCGCGTCCGTCATCTTGACGTCCTCATCCGCCTTGAGCTCCGTGATGGCGGGCGGCGTGGGCGGCATGTTTTCGGGCAGTAGGATCTTGCGTTGGTCGTTGAGCGCCCGCAGCTCCTCGAACCTGTCATGTACATATGTCAGCACTCTTTGGTCCCCCAGCAGTCATCGGGCCACACGTACGCCTGCTTCCTCTGGCGCTGCCAATCAATCTTTTCCTTGCGGAACGCCGTCATCTGCTCGCTGCACTCCTCCATGTACGTGCGCATGGCCTTGGTCTGCGTCGTGAGCATGCAGACGATCTGCAGCGCCTGCACCCGGTAGTTGACGTCGAGGGCGGCGTAGCGCTCCCGCACCGTATCCTGCGTCGGGTCCACGTCGGGCGGGCACAGCTGCGCGAGCAGGTCTTCGCACCGCGCCTCGAGCCGCTCGTTCTTGGACAGCTGGTGGAGCAGGCCGACCATGACGCGCTCCCAGCCGCCGTCTTGGAAGTTGCGTTTCCTGAGCTCCTCGATCCAGTCGTAGTCTTCGAGCACGTCCTCGGCGCGGTGCTTGATCTCGGGCTCCGCGTTCTGGCTCTCCTTCTCGGCAGCCCTCGCCTCGGCGAGCAGCCTCTCGGCCTCGGCCTTGGCGAGGCTGCTTCGTGTCGCCCTCGCCGGGGGACGGTCCGTCTCCGGGGTCGGCTCCTTGGCCTCCTCCTCCTCCTCGTCCGACCCCTCGTCCGAGTCCTCTTCGTCGTCCAGCTCGGGCAGCTGCACGTTCACCTTGCCGCCGTCCGCCTCGCCGCTGACGATCTGCTTGAGCACCGCACAGTGGATCTCTTCAAACAGCTGCACCGTCGTGTCCGCGGACGCGACGCACATGGCCTCGACAAAGTCGTCAAACGTGAATGAGTCGAGCTTGAAGATCTCGCAGTACACGTTCAGCGTGTCCCATGTCTCCAGCAACGGGCCGACCGACTTCATCGACACCTTGTCGAGGATGCCGGCGCTGCCGTTGACCACGGCGACTTCCTCGGAGGCGGTCGGGGGGTCGCGGCAGAGGAACGCCAAGGGCGGCCTGACGACGCCGTCCCTCAGCGGCACCTGGAGGTCCTCGATGGGGTACTTGGGAAGGGGAGGAGGCGGCGGTGGTTCGGGCGCGGTCATGGAGTGCGGCAGCGACTGGTTCCGGAAGTTGAGCGGCAGCTGGAAGGGGTTCTTGTGGGGCGGCGCGTGGAAGATGCCCGCGTCGGCGCCCCCGAGCATGCCCGACGACCCGTTCTGGCCCTGCGGGAACTCGGGCGACTGGTGCTTGCCCTTTTGGCTCTTGGGCGCGGGCTTCAGTTCGGGCAGCCGCGCGGGGCCGTTCTGCTGCATGGCGCCGTTGACGCCGTTGGCCCCCCCCTGGGCGTCCTGCGTCTTCGTCGTCGTCGTTGTCGTCGTCGTCGTCGGGGTGTGGCTGGCCCGCTTCTGCGCCTGCAGCTGCTTCCGCTCCATCAGCTTGGTATCGTAGCGGAGGTGAGGCGGGATGCGCGAGTCGATGTGGTACTGCGCGGCGACGTCGTGCTTCACGAGCCACGGCGCGCCGTTCCAGGCCTCGCGCGTCACTGTCTTCTTGATGAACGACCGCAGGACCGACTTGGTGAAGATCTTGCGGTCGCGGAAGATGTGGTCGTCGTCGACGACGGCCTCGACGCCGGGCCGGTCGTCCAGGCTGACCGTGTACCGCGTGTAGGGGGCGGTTTGCGTGCCGTCGGGCAGCACCTTGCCGCCGAACCGCGTCTTTTCCCGCACGACTCCCTGCAGCCGTTCGCCCTCTGTCGTGCTGACGGTGACGGCCTCGCCGGGGTAGTAGTCGGCCCTGAACTCGTCAAAGACGAGATCGACGAGCGCATCGATTCGGGATACCGTCTGGAACTGGACGCGACGCAGGACGGGGCCCTTGAGGGCTTCGGGGAAGGCCTGCTCGACCTCTTCGGCGCCGGCTAGCTGCGCTAGGGTTAGCGGACTGCGCGGGTAAAGAGAAACCGCCAAGAAGAAGGAGAAAGGGGGCACAGAAGCAAAAAAACCGCGCCGAGACTGACCTCGCTCTTCAGGGCTTCGAAAAACGTCAGGCCCGAATGCCCCGTGATCTGGCAAATGAACCGCCGCTACGCAATGGGGGTCAGTCTTGGCCCGCAGCCCCACCCTCGTCTGGCCATACCTGTTTGTAGAAATCCATTCTGGGCCGGGTTAGCTATGGCGCCCCGCGAACGACGACGTAGAACGACGCAAAAAATTAAACACAGGGCATCTCACCTGGTGAGGTAGTCCTCGTAGTGGGCAAAGACCTCGCCGGTCTGTGTAATGTGCCAGACCTGAGGGCCTCCATCAGTACTGGTCGCATCGTTTGTCAATGTCACTGGGCGAACCTCTGCATTGTCATCCTTGACGTCTTTGGGAGGCAGCAGCTGCACCGGTTTGCGCTTGAAAAGAACCTGGAGCCCGTGTCAGTGCTCGGCGGCGTCGAAAAGCGCGTTAGAGAGAGAGAGAGGCCGTACCATGGTGGCGGTAAGCTACAATGGCATGGTCCGAGACTCGATGTGCAAATGCGCGGCGGGGCCGAAAGTCGGCCGTTGTTCTCTTCGGCCGATGTAAGTGATGCTATAGGGCCGCGGGGAGCATTCAGCAGGCGCGTTGTTATGATCGCGGCCGGAGGAAGCGGAGTCGCGGTCGTGATGTCGGGCAGGGGGGGCGGGCGGGCGGTGGAGGAGGTCGGCAGTGCGCTTACACGCGAGACTCGTGGTCGCGGTATGGCTCGCAGGAGACGTGTCGGAGACGGCTGCAAATGGCGATGTGGATTGTTGGTGGCTGTGGTCGCGGGAACGAGTCGTGGGTGAAACGTCGAGGGAAGAGAGAGAGAGAAAGACAGAGAGAGCGTGGGAGAGGAGGAAGGGGAAAAAAAAAACACAGCAGGTGGTGAGGTTTGGGGAGGAAGGGAAAAGGGAAAAGGAAGAGAAGGGCGCCAGTGAAAAGCGGTCCTGGCCGTGGGCCCGTTCGGCCCACGGTGCCTCCGCATCCCATCTCCCAGGCCAGGCGCTGCGCAGGCCCTCACCCTCCTCCACCCGCCACGACTCCGTCCACCTCGGGAAGTCCACAACCGCGTCGGCCACCCGCCTTCTTGTACTCGTTGAGCTCGCCGCGGCCGGGGCTCTCGATCGAGCACCCAACGAGCCGCGAGGGCATCGGTTTGGTCGATTTATCGCCCCGCACGTCTGCTGCGTCGTCCGGCCTCTTTCGGTAGGTCCCTTTTTCCGACAATCGCCTCCTCGGGCCCAGCGCCGGACGAGCACCGTTCCGCCGCCCCAACGCCTTTCGAGGCGATTCAAAATGTCCGCAGGGTTGTCGATTGCATCTACATCTCGTCCCGGCGTGTCTGGGCAGTCTCCGACAGCCACGACGGCGGGCATATCGTGATATCAACCCCCGGGTCGCCGGCCGCGGCCGCTCCGGCCCGCCGGGCTCCGTGTAAGTCATTTCCTCCCATGCGCTTTCTGCGGCCGTCGTTCTGGTCATTCACGACGGTGCATGGCCCAAACTGTGCATTACATGTGTCTGTTTTGTTCCTTCGTTTGCTTGCGGCGGACAATGGGTTGTGTCCAAGTGGCCCACGAACCCCCGGCCCCCCCCTGCTCTGCCTTTAGCTCCAAAATGATGTTTCTGCTCTCAGTGCTCTGGGTAGGTACTTGCGGTGGAGTGGGCGCTGCCGTCAGCCTCCGGACACGTGAGTGGCGGCTTTTGATTGGTTCGCACCGTCAGGGCCTCTCCCCCCCCTGGGGACCGAGCGTCTCTTTTAGACTTCCCGCCAACTGCTGGGTCGTCAATCACTGGCACGCAAAAGTTTCGGCTACAGCGTGGTCTTGGTCTCTGTATTCTCCGAGTCTACCAACTACACTACAGCAATTACAGCAGTTACAGTAACCGTCGCCTGAAGCGATCCCCCCCCTACTTCCTTTCCACCCTCCCCCACCCCTTTCACGAAGTAAAGTACACGACCAGGAACCCGATCCAGCTACCCACGACGCCCACGGCGCAGTAGGAGCTGGTGAACATGAGCGGCAGAAACTCGTACCGCTTGCCAAAGACGATCTGGTGCAGGACGGAGCAGTACAGGATCAGCGGGATGCTGATTGCGATGTAGAACGTGCTGAAGCGGTCGAGCAGGAAGAACCTCGCCTTCCGCGAGGCCGGCGCCAGGCGGTCGAAGACGACGAGGAACAGGATCAGCCAGAAGATGGTGTACACCGTCTTGATGGGGAACTCGGCCGGCGTGAAGAGCAGCGGGAAGAGGGAGACGTGCCCGGCCACGGCCAGAGGCCGGAAGGCGCTCAGGTAGCGCCGGTCCTTGAGCGCGACGAGGCTGAACGGGATGATGACCAGCAGGACGGCCTTCTCGTGGACGTGCCAGCCGAAGAGGAACGACGCGTAGCCGCACAGCGTGACGGCCCCGATGAAGGCGTCCCAGGTGGGCGGCGCCTGGAGGAACAGCTTGACCAGGGGCAGGGCCTGGAAGAAGAGCGTCAGGGCGAAGCAGGTGCGCGGGCTGATCTCGGGCAGGACGGCAAACGTCGTGTCTCCCACGAGGCCCCTGGTCACGCTGTTGATCGCCTCGGCCTTGACCGGCAGGTTGAAGCGCGGCGCAACTGGCGATGATGGTCAGTTTGGATGCGGTGGGAGGGGTTCGAGGAGACGTACCGTAGATGAGGAGGCGGTCCGCAAAAGAATACAGCGCCCAGACGTTGGGGGCCCAGTAGGCGTGGCAGAGGCCTCGCGAGAACGGGAACAGCCGGCTGGCCAGCTGGGGGATCTGGTCCATGGCAGCAAATGGGCCGAACGCGGCGGCAAAGATGGCCGCAATGCCGCCGCCCAGCTTGACGCAGTTGAGGAACTGGATGCGCAGGATGGACTTGGGCGACAGGCAGTAGGCACGGAGCAGGAAGACGAAGTAGGCCGGGGCCAGGTACAGGTAGATGTGCTTCATGCACAGCAGCGCGGCGAACAGCAAGCCGCTGGCCAGCAGGCCCGACTTGGCCCGGGCGAGGGCGAGGGACAGGATGAGGACGCCGTACATGGCGCCGTTGTACTGGAAGTGGATGTGGTCAATGATGAGGAGGCCGGGCGACAGGAGGACGGAGATGGCGGCGGCCTGGGCGGCTCGCCTCGTGGCGCCGGCGGCGGAGTCGACGAACCTGACGGCGCTCGTTAGCTTGGGAGGGAGGGGGGGAGATGCCGTACGGCGTGATCACCTCTGGAGGGCATAGACGAGGACTAGCTCGGAGACAATGACGGTCCATCGCTGGAAGTAGACCGTCTGCCAGCTGTCGTGGCCTAGGTTGTAGACGCGGAGCATGGCCGGGTCGACCAGCTTCGCGACCTGGGACATGACCCATTCGAAGTAGGCGAAGAAGGGGGGGTAGTCAAGGGTCCATTCCGACGTCTTCTCGTAGTACCACTCGGACACGGGCAGGGTGTTTGTGATGGCGAGCCAGTTGCGGTGGACTTCAAAGTCGGTGGACTTGCTGCTCGACGCGTCAGTTGCGGTGCGGCGGTCCCTCCCCCGGGGGGGGGCGCCGGAAGGTGTCGGGCGGTCCACGTACTAGGCCGGGAAGAGGAGGACCTTGAGAGCGCCGGCGACGAGCGCGCACTGGGTGAGAGTCGGGTACGGTTCAGCCATTTGTGGCGCGTTTGAGGTGTTTTAGGGGGACGTCCGCATTGGAGTGGGTGGTGCGTGGTGCGTGCCGTGAGAGCTTCGTGAAAACTACAGGCCACCTTCAACGTCCGTCAACGTCTGTCGGGGGGGGGGGGTTCCGTTCAGAGCTGCTGCTGCTGCTGCAGCTTGGGTTTTTTTTTGGGGACAAGACTCTCAGGGGTGACGTTGCGGGGGGGTGGGGGTCCGTGCAGGAATCGCGGTGAATCCAGCGCCGACGCCGACAGCAGAGTCCAAACAGACCCCTAGGTACCTAGGTACCTTAGGTAGGTACCTACCTACCTAGGTAGGTATGCAAAGCCACGATCCTACTACGTAAGCCACCAGCAGCCACAGCAGCCATACCATCCACAGTGGAAGCTCACTAGAAAACAGAGCTTCTCTTTCCGCCGCGATGGATGCACGGCGGTGAGTCTCCAGATTTCCCTTCCCATTCCACATCCAGCTCGGACCATGCCACTCCAGGCTTGTTGATTGATGGCGGTGGACCGGGGGGGTCCCTTTTATTTCGTCAAGGTCTCCAGCAAACGGCTCTGGGCCCCGTTTCAAGACAGCGAGGCGGGATTCAAAGCTTCACGCTCGGGAACTAACCCATCGTCGCGAGACCCCCCAAAGAGCCACCGAGCCTCCTGGGAAAACGCCTGAACCGCTCGCTGCTCATTTGCTGTCAAAAATCTGCCCCTTGGTCCGCTTTCGGGAGTCAATGCCGTGAGAACAGACGGCTTCCAGAACGAGCATTCGTCGTCGGCGGAGCAAAACAGTTACAGAGGTGAAGAGAGCAAAGGAGTACTGAGTACTGTCCGAGTCTTGACACCTTTTTTTATTTTTGGTTAGTGCCAACCTGTCCTCAACCCACAGACACAGACACACACAGACACAGACACACACACACCACACACACACACTATCTACCCCTGCTTGGAGACTGTCGACTTGGCGGGTTTCCAACCATCTCGTGTGCCCACGCATTTTTGGATCCCGACGCCATCTGCACTGTTTTTCCTTCTTTTTTTTCCCTTTCCGTTCTCTTGCCCGCATTGCAGGACCTTGCCTTGTGACATATAACTACAGCCAAGCCATCGAATCTGTGGGCATTTACGGGCGGCTTCGTTGATCTCTCTCTCTCTCTCTCTCTCTCTCTGAAGAAAGGCAGCTCCCGCACCAACCACAATGCGTGTGTCGCAAGCTCCTCTGAGCTCGACGCTCGCCTTCCTGCTCGGCGCGAGTCTGACGCAAGCTCAGTACCTCATCAACGAGCTCAGTTTCGGCTACACTGGCAGGTAAGCAAGCCGTCCGTCCGGCTTCGGCGTGGCCGCCCGACCTACGACACTGGGGGGGGAAGCTCTCCCCCGGGCTGACCAGCAGCAGCATATCGCCCAACAATGACGGCCACGTGCCCAATTTCGTGGTCCAGGGCCAGCCGAATCAGCCCGAGATCCTTTCCAACAAGATCA
Source organism: Colletotrichum tanaceti (assembly GCA_005350895.1). Taxonomy (NCBI): domain Eukaryota; kingdom Fungi; phylum Ascomycota; class Sordariomycetes; order Glomerellales; family Glomerellaceae; genus Colletotrichum; species Colletotrichum tanaceti. The sequence continues at coordinate 9,387 of PJEX01000570.1, read as the reverse complement.
TCCTCACGCCCGTCGCGCCCGGGAACCAGCGCGGCTCCATCTGGAGCACCCAGAAGGTGACGCACAGCACCTTCATCGCCGACATCGACTTCCGCGCCAACGGCCCCGAGCGCGCCGGCGGAAACCTCAACATCTGGCTCACCAACGGTGGCGCCGCCGACATCGGCATGAGCTCCGCCTACACGGCGTCGCGCTTCGACGGCCTCGTCCTCGTCATCGACGGCCACGGCGGCACCGGCGGCATGGTGCGCGGCTTCCTGAACGACCGCTCGACCGACTACAAGGCCCAGAGCGACATCAGCTCCCTCGCCTTTGGCCACTGCCAATACCACTACCGCAACCTCGGCCGCCCCAGCCAGATCAAGCTGCGCCAGACCGACCACGTCTTCAAGGTCGAGATCGACGGCCGCCTGTGCTTCGAGACCGACAAGGTCAAGATCCCGCCGGGCTACAGCTTTGGCATCACCGCCGCGAGCGCCGACAACCCGGACTCGTTTGAGATCTTCAAGATGGTTGTCATGGCCGACAACCTGCACGCCGGCGAAAACGGTGGTCAGCAAAACCAGCAGAACCACCACCAGCAGCAGCAGCAGCAGCAGCAGGCACACGAGCAAAAGTCGGGCCATGGCCAGCCGGACACCAACAGCCCGCACAGCAGCAACGCCGAGCCGATCGACCTGAACGCCCTCCCCGACTCCAACGCCGACGCCATCACGTCGTCCAAGGCGCAGTTTGCCGACCTGCACAACCGCCTGCAGTCGGTCAACCACCAGCTCGGCACCATCTTCCGCTCCGTCAACCAGTACGGCCAGCAGGCCGAGCACCGCCACGCCGAGACGTCGCAGCTCCTCGACTCGCTGCGCCATGAGCTGCGCAAGCTCGATAAGATCAACGACCTCGAGGGCCGCATCAACGGCCTCGAGCGCGAGATCCGCGCCATGCGCACCGACCTCAACCTGCAGATGAAGAACACGGAGCATTCCCTCAAGGGCTACATGAGCGACCACCACGCCACGCTGTCGTCCCACATCGTCAAGGCCTCCCCCGGCCACGGCAAGCTCATCGGCGTCATCGTCGGGTCCCAGGTCGTCCTCGCCGTCGGGTATCTGCTGTACAAGAGGAGGAAGAATTCGATGCCCAAGAAGTACCTGTAGAGGGTGACGGGTGGTCACCAACAAACCTCACCAACAAAAAAAGGAGATTCGCCGAGCAAGGCGGCGCGCGTGGGGTGGGCTGCCTTTGTAACCCGTGGATGCCGTGCTCCCCGGGCTCGAGGAGTAATGATCCCGCTGCACGAAAAAAAACGGGAGAGCGGTGCGGTCGTTGTGGGCTCTTGTACGATTCGAAAGGCGCAGTGTGATGGTGACCGACATATGACGAAGATGAAAAGAGAGAACACGAGCGGGAGTGTGGGAGTGGGCGGTTAGCGCTGAGATGACATGGGCGGCGGCCGTCAAAGTAAATGATTCAAGCGAAGAAAATGTTTATAAAAGTTCAACCAATGATCCTGGCCATGCAGTTTCTGGCCGTGGTTCGGCAACGGTGACGTGTGTGTGTGTGTGTGTGTGTGTGTGTTTCGTCCCCCTACGCCCTTACCTTCGTCACTCTTGCACGCACGGCAGCGTCCACGCCAGGCGCAGACGCAGACTCGAGGAGCGGGCGCAAGCAGACAATACCCCGAGAGCGCGGCGTGGGACGCCTTCTTGGTCCAACTCTATGCGGATCGATCAACGGTTGGATGCCGCCCACACGGTATCCGGGCAGCCCAAAGCAGAAAAGGGGGCCTCGGTCACATCCGGGCAACAGAACGAAGGACACGTCGTCGGCCACATATACACGCCAAAGAAACGAAACACACACTGATGCAGGGTTGGGACGAACAAAACGACGACATAAAACAACATCTCAACAACACCGGAATCAGCATGCATGCTTCACAAAGACAACAACCCTCCCCGAGGAACAAAACACCACCAGCGCCCTCGCGGGACCACTACGCCTTCCCGTTGATGACTCTTAGCAGCTCCTCGCCCTTGGGCGCGCCCGTCGAGAGGTTCTCGTACCCATCGTCCGTCACCAGGATGTCGTCCTCGATGCGCACGCCGCCGACGCGGTAGTACCGCTCCAAGACCGTCTTGTTGATGAAGCGGGCGTGTCGGGGGTTGCTGAGGAAGTAGCCCTCGATGTACTCTCTGCAGAAGTAGCTGCCGCGGGTGTCACGAAGCGTTAGCCGCCGTTGACCCAGAAACACGACTCTCTCTCTCCCCCGGCCGCGAGGTCGTAAAAAAAAAAAAGAGAAAGAAAACCATCAGAAACGGAGGGACGGGACACTACTCACATGCCGGGCTCGACCGTCACAACCATGTTCTTGCGCAGATACTGCCGACCCCTGTACGGCGGGGCGGCGGCGGCCGAGGCGGCGGCGGCCTTGTCCATGGCGACCAGCATCTCGGGCGTGACGACCTCCCTCTTCCCGACGCGGCCCCCCTGGCCGCCGGCCACGACGCTGTTCAGCAGCAGCAGCCTCTCGCGGCCCGAGACGTCGTGGACCTCGAGCCCGACGTGGTGGCCCAGGCCGTGCGGGAAGAAGGCGGCGACGGTGCCGGCGTCCCAGACCTCGGCCGGGTCGCCCTTGAGGACGCCGAGGGCCAGCAGCCCTTGCTGGGCGACCCTGCTCGCGTGGACGTGCAGGTCGAAGAACAGGGTGCCCGGGCGGATGGAGGAGATGCACTCGTCCTGCATCCTGGCGACGACGTCGTAGACGGCCCTGGCCTCGGGCGAGAAGGCGCCCGAGATGGGCAGCGTGCGGGTGATGTCGCTCGCGTAGCAGTGCCACTCGCAGCCGGCGTCGAAGACGACGAGCTCCCTGCCCTGCAGCGGCTCGTCGTTGGCGTCGTAGTGCAGCGTGCTCGCGTTGCGGCCGCTGCCGGCGATGATGGCGTAGGCCTGCTCCCTGGCGCCCGCGGTGGTGCAGCGGGCCTGGAAGAGGGCCTCGATCTCGCTCTCGTTCTCCAGCCGCAGCAGCTTCTCGGCGACGCGCCGGTGGGCCGCGGCCGAGACGGCCGTGGCCTTGCGGATCATGGCGACCTCGTAGTCCGTCTTGACGACGCGCGCCTGGTCCATGGCGGGCTGCAGCGAGGCGACGTCGATGCGCACGTCGGCGGCGGAGCGGAAGAAGTCGCCGTGCAGCGGCGCCTGGTCGGCGTGGAGGACGTACAGCGTCGAGCCGGGCGCGAGGTGGCGGTACAGGAACTTGTCGAGCTGGGCCGTGTAGCGCACGTCGTCGACGTCGAGCTGCTTCAGGCACTCGGAGATGCCGGGCGTCGAGCCGAACCACAGCACTTGGCGCGGCTCGACGTAGGGGATCCAGAGGATCAGGCGGTCCGAGGCGAGCTCGTAGGTCACGGCGCAGTCGGCGAAGTTGGCGCCGCTCAGGTAGTAGAAGCTATATAGTCCTCACGTCAGCGGCCGGCTCGCCGGCAGGCCAGGCAGCTCGCGAGCCACTCTCTCGGGACGACATACTATCGCCGCTGTCGGAAGGTCGGGCCCATGTCCGAGTCCTCGTAGCTGCGGCTGGGCTCGCCGGGCAGGAAGACGAGGCCATCGGCGGCGTTGAGCTCCGCGGCGACCTTGCGGGCGTGGAGTTTGGCTTGGTTCAAGTCAGCACTCTGGGAGGAAACACGCGACCCCGTTCATCGTCAAACGGCATCACCAGCAGCACGTAGGCGACTACATCCCCGGACAATGACCCGGAGGAGGACGGTGCGGATGCATACCGGGAAACTTGGTCGGGATGGGCGCAACCGACACGACCGACTCAACGGGGCCGGCGGCCGTCTTCACCTCGATAGACCTTGCGGTACGGGGGACGCATCAGCAAACGATCGTACTACGTAAACGAGAGAGCGGGGCCCCCCCTTGGTCCGAGGCGACGCGCAATGATCTCCACCTACAGAGCATCGAACTCATCCACCTCGACGACATGGTGATCAATGACGGTCTCCATGGTTTCACAACGGCTTCCGGGAAGCGGGTACTCTCCGGGGCCAGTCGGTGTGTTCGGGGCAAGGGTGGATCTGGCGGCGGTCTGACGTTGCTCTCCGGGAAACTCTGTCTCAAGAGCCTCTTCAGTGTGCGGCCACAAAAGGCACGGATCCAATTGGAGATGGGGGGGGTAGTGGTGGTGGTGGTGCTTGCGTGGCGTGGCGTAGCGGGTTAGGTGAGCAGGCCAAGGCTTTTTCGGACAAGGACCGCGAGCGATGTTTGTCGCTGCTTGGTCGGAGAGAGCGAGGGACGAGACGAGACGGTGGAGGGCGGGACGAGAGGTGAGAGAGAGGTGTGTGAGAATGACGACGTCCAGTCCAGTCGATGGGGTCTACTCTGTGCGTGCGTGTGTCCAGTGGCCGGTCTAGCGCAGGGATCCGCTTCTTCGGTGCCTCCGAAGGTACGGGTCGGCAGCGGGATGGGGGGGGGGGGAAAAGGAAGAAAGGAAGAAAAAAGCGGTGCTTCTGCGTCGTGACAAACGGTTCTCTCGTGATAGGGCGGCCAAATGTTTAGTGAGCACTGAGCAGTCCGGGCATCGACCCAGCATCACCAAAGAAAACCGGGCTACTTACCTGTCCTCGGTGCCGAAAAGGCAAACGGGACTATGATAAGGATTCCGGCGGAGACAAGCCCTGTGGACAGTACTCCGTAGCCTAACTAGGTACTTAGCACTAGGTAGGTAGCCTGTAGATAGGTAGGTACCTGGGTATGTGGGTATGTACATGCCTAGGTACGATGTAGGTGTACTACGTAGGTACCGGGCTGTCTTCCCCCTGTGAGTTCGTCGAGGACGACGACGAAGAAAAAAAAATCCCGCGATCCAATCAACTCGCGCTGAAGACCTTATTCGGCCTAGATTCAGTCTTCTGTGTATCGGTCTCCACCGCCAGCATACCTACCTAGGTACCTACCTAATATGTGTTGTGTACGTCCTGTGTGCGGATACTCGTCAGCAGCGGGATTGGGTACCGCCAAACAGCCCTCGGCCGGTACGGTGCGAGACACCGCCGCCCCAGTAAGTCAGAAAGCCAACGGCATCGCGGACCTGCCTCTCACAAATCATCTACAGATACCTACTGTACTCTGTATCCGTACACACCGAGGCTCGACAACCATACTGTACACTACCCACCCACCCCCTACCGTCCTTCGCGCCTTGGAAAAGCTTGGAGCTGACGCCTCCCGGCGCCCCGCTGCCCGCCCATCGCGCCATGCCCTACGGGTGCCAGCACCCCCTGCCCGCCCGCCCGCTGCAATGCGCTGCGGCCTGCACTCCCCTACCCTTTTTGGGGGGTCGTTCGTGTTGCAGGTGGGCGGGTGTCATGACCTCCTCGGTCCCTGGAGCACCTATGTCACGCCTACCTCGTATAATCTTACCGTACCTAGGTAGGTAGGTAGGTGTGGACAAGACCCCATGACCCCGGAGCCTGGAGCACTCATCGTTGGCAAATCCCCTATATCCAATTGGTACACATGCTATCAGCTATCTCGACATCCGTCACCTAGGTAGTATGCACATGTTCGTCGCGCCCGACGCAGACGACTTCAAAGGCAAAAGTAAACCCCCGGGCCGCGTGTAAGCCTCTAACCGACACGATGCTGCCATGCAAACCTCCCGAAATCCCCATCAAAGTGTGACCGCAACGCCTGATCCGATACGGCCGTCTCTCGTCATCTTGTCTTGTCATGTTTAAAAACAACCCCCCTTGAAATAGATCGCACCCTGACCTCGCAGGGCTCCAAAGAAATGCTGGGTATCACTTGAAGCGAAATGTGCCTGCCTTATAGGCCCTGAAATCCGTTCCTGGCGAGCATCCCCGCCCAGTTGCCTTGGTAGCCCGTCTCTGCAAGCATCCGTTCAATCTCTCCGGGCCGCTGCTGCATGTGTGCCCGGCGTGCGTGTTCGAGCCTCGCGGTATCGGGCATGCCCTGGTATCCCGGGTGCTGGTACATGCCCGCGAGGTCGTAACCGGACTGCTGTTGCTGGTGGTGGTGGCCGCCCTGTCCTTGCAAGAAGTAGGCGGGCGACTGCCCGAGGAGCTGAGTGTCGATGTCGTCGAATGCGCCGGGCATCATGAACGTGGACGAATCCTGCGGGCCGCTGACGTTGTTCGGCCCGGGTCCCTTTTGGAAGCCCAGTTCCATCATGGGTTGGTTGGGGTACGCGAACGGGTCCTCTGACGGGAACATGAGCGAGTCGAGCTTGCCGAGGTGCGTCATGTTGTGCGGCGGTGAGAACCCTTGCGTCGGCCGGTTCGAGCTGGCCGACGTGCTGACCGAGTCCGGGGTTGCCCGCGAGGACATGTCCATGCCCAGCAGGTCCTGGATGTTGCTCGCGAGGGACGCGCTCTGGTACCCCGCCTCCGAGATGGGCACATCGTCGAACGAGGTGCGGAGCGGCGGCTGGTGCATCCGCCCGTTGACCATCACCACGCTGGGCGGTCGGCTGAGCTCTTCGGACCGGCGTTGGCCGGTCCCCGGCTGCAGCGCCGCATGTCCGTGGACGGGTACCGAGCTCGCCTTCTGCCCGGGCGCCGATCGCTTCTTGGTCGGAATCGGCCGAGACTTGGCCTCCTGGAGCCTTTCGGGCAACTGTTCGAACAAGACCTGCGTGTGCATTAGCGTGCTTTCTTCGCCAGGACCACCTGCTGGTGGGCAAGGTTGTTCAAGACTCACGTTGAGCGCCTCCGTGACTCTGTCGGCGGCCTGGCTCTTGGACTGCAGCTTGGCAACCATGTCTCTGCCCGCGATGGCGTCTTCCAGCACCTCCGCCGAGCCAATCTTCTCGGGGTTTTCTATCGAGTAGAAGACGAGGGACAGGATGGCAAAGAACTCGGTGTAGAGCATGAACCAGTACGGCCCGGCCAGCACGTTCTGTTTGCGGATTTCGATGCCAATGTGGACAATGTTCCGCGACACGCTGATGCAGGCCGCGGCACACGCGTACGAGAGGTCGTCAATGTTCTTTCCGGCGCACAGGCGGGGGGAGACGTAGTGCAGGAACGGGCGGTAGAGGACGAGCTGCACATGGGCGTAGGCGAATCTCAGCAGATGGCGAACGCTGTTCTCGTTAGCTTCGTCCGTCACTCGCCGTGTGAAGGGGACACTCACCGGATCACCTCGACGGGCCCGTCGGGCCTGGGCCGCCACTGGGCGGGCAGAACCTCGTACCACTCCTGCAGCTCCGCCTCGATCCGCTTAACGTTGGCGTAGCTGATCAGATATGTCGCGCCCGGCTTGTCGCCCTTCATGACGCTCTGGCCGAGCCCCTTCAGGGGGTAGACGAACTTGAGGATCCGGGCCAGGATCTCCATCAGACGGGTGTGCGCGTTGAACGCTTCGAAGAAGGAAAAGGTGCCTGGCGGAGGGGTCAGGATGCCCTCGTTCGTGACGTACTCGTCGTCGATCTCGCTCGGGTACGGCTGGTCAATGTCCTCGGCGTTGAGCATCAGCGGGAAGCCGAGCATGGCCGAGACGTAAATGTCCATCTGCCGGATGACCCAAAACACCCGCTTCCGAACCTCCTGCTCGATGATGGAAATCTTCTCGTGCTTCAAGAACCTATGCAGGCCCATGCGCAGAGCCGACCGGAGCGCGATCCCCACAAACGCGTAGCACCCGCTCAGGTTCGAGGTGGCTTGCAGGAAAAGAATCATAAAGAGCAGGGCCTGGAGCGACGTCAGATCCCGACATTCCGTGATGTCCTGCAGGATCCGCCTGGCCGTGTCGTAGTACTTCATTCTGCGTCATGTCAGCGTGGGACCCGGGCGCGGGGCGGAGGGGGGGGGGGAGGGTTCTGATGCATACCCTTCGTCGACCGACTCCTTATAGGCCACCGGAGGGGCGTTCTCGTCCAGATTGCGGTACATGCAGCCCAGGGCCATGACGGCGTGGAGGAGGCCCAGGAACCTGTGCTCTTCCTTGGAGTAGTCTTCGTAGGGCTTTTCGTAGATTCTGTCGAACATTTCGTAAAAGGAGGGGACGTGGACTATGCGGATCAGGCAGGTCGCGCAGTTCAGCGAGAGGTAGCAGAGGTTCCTGGCCACCTCCTTCGGGGGGAGCTCAGGGGCTGTGGACATGGTGGAGTCGAAGGGCGAGCTGGCGGCCGATGCGGGAGAGTCGAGGTTGATCAGACCGGCAGGCCTGTCCGGTCGCGGCAGGAAGGGCACTTGGGTGACGGGGCCCATCATGCCCCTGAAGTGCTCCTTCATGCGGCGCAAAAAGACGGCGCCGGACGACACGCCGTGGAAGTCCCAGCCGCCCCTGTCGTCCAGGTCGAGCTGGCCGATGGACTCGATCATGGACAGCAGCTGGGCGTCCTCCCTCTCGGGTACGACGTACGAATCGTGCCTCGGCTTGGAGGCCTGACTTCTGGCCTGCTCCCTGTTGCGGAACTCCTGCTGGACGGCAGGATCCAGCGTGGGATCGACCAGGTCGACATCCGGGATGAACTTGCGCAGCAGGCTCTCGGCACGCTGCAGACGGCTCTCCAGCGCCTCGATATACTGAGGGGCCGGATTCCTCCGCCGGTTGGAGGGCTTGTCATATGTGCATTCTGAGGGAGGTCGGAGTCAGCGCATCCGCGTGGGAGATGAGATGACCGGAGGGATTACCAACCGTAGCTGTAAACGGAGCAGTGGGTGCACGGCTGCTTGCCGTCGCACTTGATCTTCTTGCGTCTGCATTCGTCGCAGGCTCTGGTCACCCGCCGGCGCTTCTGCACGGGGGCGTTGGTGCCGGCTTCACCGGGCTTCTCGTCCATGTCGGAGCCGGAGTGAGCGCTGCCACTCGGTGACGGCGGTTCTTTGACAGGCCAGCCGTTGGTAAGCGGCGCAGGCGACTCATCGTCCGACATGTTGGAGTCCGGGGGCGAGTTGTCGGCCTTGACGGGCCGGGATGGAGGACTCATTGCGCTGCCGAGTGAGGAGAACGGACAGCGGGAGAGAGAGAGACAGAAAGAGAGGGAATGAGAAGGATGGGGAGGTGACTTGGTGGCTGGAAAAATGAGTTGAGGGTGGTGAACTGGTTGGTTGGACTGGCTCAATCGAGCACCCGGTTCTCGGTGTAAGTGCGCGGTTACGGAGGACAGGCTCTTTGCATGTTCGAGTGTACAAGGACCGTTGTCCGATAAGCCAACCCAATGCTAGGAACGGCTTTTCGGACTGATCAAATCTTGGACATGAGAAGAACGAAACGTGTGCCAAGACTTCGCGGGGGACAGGAGGATGATGAGTTTAAACAAAATCGGGAGGACCAGAGAGCAGGAGCCGGGGGATCTTTTGCCTTCTTGCTAGGCCTCTCGTCTGGGCAGCCAAGGGGGGGGGGGGGGGGGGGGGGAGGGCC
>PJEX01000569.1:0-22394 GCA_005350895.1 Colletotrichum tanaceti | reverse complement strand
ATATAGGTAGTAAAGAAGCTCTAAAAGTTAGTATAATCTAACTAACATAAAGTTAATATTATAACTAACTATACTACTACTAAAGGTATTATTACCTATATATTACTATATATAATAGACCTTAATAAGGCTAACCTAAAGCTTATAAATACTATAAATTACCTATTATAGTTTTATCTTAAGATTTTCTATATCCCTAAGAAACTTAATATTATATTAGATATACTCTCCTAGCTACTAGTTATATATCTAGATCTTTCTAAGTATTTTCTAACTAAGGATAAATTAGCTAATATTAAGGAGGAGTAAGGGGATATTACTATAATAGTGTAGACTATTTTAGATAAGGTTCTATAGGTAGTGAAGGCTACTATAATAGTAGTAAAGCTTACTAATAAAATAGTAAATAAGATTATAGAAGGATATAACTATAATAAGAGGATATATCTTATCTAATCACTAATGTATAAGGCTATTAAGAGTAAATAAGCCTATATAATACCTAACTAAGCTATAGTAGAGAAGCGCCTACTAAAGGAGAAGTAATATATCCCTTAAGCAGTAGTCCTCCTATAGGAAATTAATAAAAAGGGATTACTCTTTTATATAGGTTTAGATAGCATAAGATAACTATATATTCCCTAGCCTATAGTTAATAGAATACTATAGCTTATATATAATAAGAAATTTTATCTTAGAGCTAATTAAATACTTATAGAGTTAGATAGATTTTACTTCTATAGAAAGCAGAAGCTAGTCTAGTAGTATATAATACACTACCTAGCTTACTATAAGGTCTAAACTAATTACTAAAAAGCAGTAGGATCCCTCTAGCTAATTATAATACCTAGCCTTCTATTGAATATAATCTTAATAGATTTTATTATAGATATACTAGAAGTCCTAAGCGTAAGTTCTTTCTAGGTAGTACCTAGCTTTAATATATTTAACTACCTACTAATAGTATATTGCTCCACAGTCTTAGTAGGCTCACTAATCTCCTGCCCTGCGACATGGGCTTCGAATGCAGACTGAGCCCACAAGTGGTGAAAGTGGCTGGCAGCTTGCAGGAAGTCCCTTGCTGCCACGTCACCCTTCGTCTCAGGTATATCGTAAGCTTGGCCTTAGCGAAAGGCCTGTCGCCAGTCGTTAAGCCAGGTCTGTGGCTCAATATTCCCCCTCACAGCCCTCTTCAGGACCTTCACGTATTCGTCTCAGACAGCAGCAGCAGTGCTAGAGGCAGTTAGGGCCATACGCTTCTTCAAGGCTCTCACCAACGCCTGCAGGGACACTGTTAACTCCATCAACAAGCTCACCAATTCTATCTATACGGCTGCAAGCAGTGTATCGTCAACTGTAGCAGTCACCTATACCTATACTGCTCAGTAACCCTAGGTAATCTCAAGCCTGTCTGCTGCTTCAGTTACATACTCGCTCCGTCTCGCGTTGTATTCATCTCGCACGTCGCTCTCAATAACAGGCAGTAGAGGAGTAGGCTCCATATCCTCCTCAGCTCCTTCACTTACTGCCTAGGACTATGCTCAAGTCCTTCTTCATGATACCCATACCGTATGCTCAGCGTTAAATCGCTGCTAGAGGGCAGCCTAGCGGCTAGCAATAACCTCCATAAGTGTAGGAGGGCGTAGAAGTCTCTTCATAACGTCCTTCACGTCTTCTGTTGCGTCTAGGTTGACTAGATCCCAGACGTCATACTAGAGGGCTTAAAATCAAAGCTGTAAAAACCACATTAGCCAGTGCCTGCGCTCAACTAGGCGTGTTATAAGGGCTGCCTTAGGTATAGTAGTCGCTATAGTATTCATACAAGTGTTATCAATATTGTTAAACGCACACACCTATTACATCTGTTAAACCTTCTAAACAGGGTTAATAAGTTATAAGAAGTCAAGAGCTAGGCTTATAACTGTTATAAGCAGATAACTAATATAGGCTGTAGAAGTGCGGTTGTATTAGTAAGAGTCTATAAAAGGTAGTTCTAACAAGTAGATAAGTAATATACTCTCTAGAAAGCCCATGCAACAGGCATACATATCACCGAGGGCTGTGGGCTAGGCATACCACCCTGCGACAAGTAACCTATAAGTTTAGTAAGAAGGTCCTACTAGTTCTTAGTAATACTAAGTATAAAGCCTATTACTAAGCTAGAGTACTTCTCTATATATTATTATTATATAATTAAGGACTCCTAAGTAAGATAATTAGTAATAGGGACCTAAAATTTATCTCTATAGTATAGTTAGTAATATTTAATATACTTAAAGTAAGATTACTTATCTCTATAGTATATTACCCCTAAATAGATAGCTAAAGTAAATAGATAAACTAAATAGTAGAGATTACTATCTATTTTTATATATATATAGACTTTAATATTCTATAGATAGAGATTCTCTTTATACTATAATATTTACTTAATAACTTACTTACTATAACTATTAGTAGGTCCCTAAATAAACTAGTCTTTAGATTTTACTTTAAGATAGTACTTTAGTATATTAGTAGTATAGATATTCCCTAGGAGTCTATTAATATACTTTAGAAAATATACTAATAGGAGGCTATTACTCTAATTAATATAGCTAAAATTATCTATAAGGAATAGTATAATAATAAGTACTACTTAGTTAAACTTTCTATTAGAGATAAGGTATACCTCTACCTTAGGAAGAGGTACTTACTTCTAGGAAAACTAAAAAGGAAGTAGTCTTTATAGAGAGCTAGACTATTTATAGTTACTAAGGTTATTAGCCTAGGGGCCTATAAAATTAACCTACTACCTTATTAGTAGGTATACCCTATTATCTCTACTACTTAGCTCTAGAAAGTACCTATAGGAGATAACCCCTTTAGTAGAGAGGAGATACCTCTAGAGCTAGTAAAGGTTAATAGGATAGAGGAATATAAGGTAGAATATATTATAGATAGATAGGTTACCTAGAGGAAGAAAAGACTATTAGTTAAGTATTTTATAAAGTAGAAAGGATACTTAGCTTTACTAAATATATAGGAGCTATATAAGAATCTCTAGCCTAACGTAAGGGATATTATTAGTAAGTATAAAAAATAATACTCTATAGATTAGAAGAAAGAGGAGGAGAAATAGAAGGGAAAGAAGTTAGTTAACCTAATTCCCCTATTGCTATACCTACTAAGTGCTAGGCAGCTGTTAACTAGTAATAAGTAAGTAAATTACTACTATATATTAGTATAGATACCCTTAATTATAGTATTATTATAACGCTAGGCTAACTATTTAATAAGGGCCTATAAAAAGACATTTCCTTTCTCTATTTCTAGGTTTTGTTTTCTACTTTATAATAAAGATCTTAATAATTATAAGGGGGTTATTTATAGATTGTTAGTTTATTAGCTAAGCCTATTAGAGATAAGGGTGGATTTTAGGGTTGACAGTAGCTACCCTACTTTAGCAGCCTACTTAGCATGCGCCTGCCTGCGTAGCCCTTACCTGTCTTCCTTCCTTTCTCTATAGCCTAGTTACTACTAGAAGAACTGTTTGTACTGCGTGAAACTACGCCTGTAAATAGCTTTACTATTAACTTCCTTTCTAAACCTATAACTAATTCTAACACTAATTAGTGATAGCTATTACAGTTATTATAGATTTATAAGGATAAAAATTAACTTAGAGACTTTACAGTAAGAGTTTTGCCTCCCTAGTAAAGTACTAACTAACAATAACTTAGTAAGAGTTTTTTACCTCCCTAAGAAGTTAATATATCTATTACACTATTATTAATACCCTTAAAATTAAAACTTTATAGGTATAGGGCTTTAGTTACTACCCTATTAATATTATAGGTATAGGGTATTACTTACTACCCTATAAATAAGATAATCTTATACTAGTAATACCTTTATTATAATAACTTCTATTTTAACTACTTTACTAATAGTTAAGATAACCTTACTTTCTTATTTTTTATATCCCTCTTTCCTTTAACTAATAGAAAGAACCCTTCCTCTATCCCTTTCTTATTTTTATTTTCCTATTAATAAATTACTATTTTTCCCCTTCTTATAACAACAACAAAATTTTAGTTTACTTAGCTTACTTAGTTTACTTAGTTTACTTTACCTTTTTTAACTAACGCAAAAACTCTACACTATTTTTCATTATTATTACTTACCCTCTAGCACCTTTACCTTTTTCCCTTATACCCTTATTTTTCCCCTTTCCTTTACCCTTACTCTATATCCCTTTATCTTATTACTATTACTATAAGCAGTAATAGTAAAGGTTTATCTTAAGGTCCTTTATAGCCTCCTAAGCCTATACAACCTTAAGGAAATTCACAGCCTTCTTAAATCTATAGGCCTTCTTAGAGTATCCCTAGGAGTTTTTTACCTTAGCCCTTCCTTTAGGAGTAATAGCTGTAACCTACACCCTTTACTAATACTTTTTTACCCCTTAAGTAATTAACTAAGGATATTATTAACGTTAGTAGTTCTAATAGTATACCTATTAGCAGCTAGTCTAGCAGTAGTTATAAAGTTAGCCCTAATAGGACTATCTAGATACCCTCTAAATTCTCTAACTTTATTAACCCTAGTTAATAGCAGGATTTATACGTTATACCTAAAAAGGTAACTCTAGGCTAGGTTAATACCTACATTATCTAGTGTATATCTAAATAGACTATCTACTGCCTCTATAGTTACCCCTTATAGAGAGAGATTGTTAATAACCTTAAGGGCTAGTCTGTTAATACTTTTGCTATAGCCTATTATGAGGTCTTAAGGGTAATAAGAGCCTAGATTATAAGCAGTAGAGTTATTATAGACTCTAGTAGAAGTATTACTCTAGTAGAAGCTGCTGTAGATATTATAATACATAAGAGATTCTAGCGTTAGACTAAAGATAAGTTTAACTACACTTTTAAATTAGATATAGCCTTTACTACTAACTATAATAACTTTATCTATAATCTTATAGATAAGAGACCTATAGGGGTAGATATCTTTTATAATTTCTACTAATAGTAATAGTAGTAGAGGTTAGGATTATAGGTTAGGACCCTAACCTTAGCCTAGTTAGCTGTAATAGCCTAGTTAACAGTTTTATCTCCTACCCTTTCTCCTACCCTTTTGCATAAAAGTATTATAAACCTATAGAACTAGCCTAACTAGGGTAACCCTCTAAAGATCTTAGTGCTAAAGGCAGATAACCTTAATAAAGTAAGCTACTTACCTTAGCTAGATTAACCTTCCCCTATCTTCTAAGATATACCTCTATATACCCCCTAAGTGCCTCCTTATTAATCCCCCTTACCTAGTAGCTTTATTTAACCTCCTCTACTAAGTAATTACATTATTAGAACCTAGGCCTACAGAAGCCTGCACGCAACAGCCCCTCTTAATCACTATTATTATTAACCTAATTAATAGAACTATAGATACCCTCCTATGCCTAACTACTGCTAGCCTATACCTTCCTATAATATACTAGTAAAGCAGCTTACTAACCTAGCTAAGGTATACTTAAACTCTAAGCTAAAGTATTCTAGTAAGAAGTATAACGTCCTAGACGTTAAGGTTATAATCTTCTAAGAGAATTATAGTAACCTAGGTATTAAGAGTAGGGATAATTACCTAGCTATTACCTTCCCTACTATACTTAAGGGTAAAGTATCTAACTTTTACTATTAATAACTCTATAGCTAGGGTCCTTACCTATTTAGTTACTTTATAACTGCTATTAGGAGATAGTTTAAGACAGAAGAAGTTATTAAGGGCTACTATAATAAGTAGCATAATACTAACTTTTAATAGATTATAGCTTCCCCTAATAGTTAAAGGAAATCTAACATTAAGATCCTTAAGATTATACTTTCCTATCTTTACATCCTTAGAAGAGCCCTTCTACTAATCTATTAATATAATAACTTTATAAGAGTATAGGTTATTAAGGTATATAAGGGTATCTATAAAGCTAGACTTTACCTTTACAACCTATTAATAAGCCTAGAGGGGTTATATACCTAGCTTTACTCTTCCTTCTCTACTATAGAGGATAAGGCTATAGAGAGGCAGTAATACCTTACTAAGCATTATCCTTAGGACCCTTACCCTATATATTTCACTAATTAGACCTATTAAGGCAGTAGTAAGGATACCTAATATAGAAACAAGGGCTACCCCTCTAGTTAGAAGTCTAATTAACCTATACCTATAGATCGTAAGTACTACATTTATTATAAGACTAGTTATTATTTAACAAATCACTTACATAAAGAGCAGCAGCATACCTATAAGAAATACTAGGCTAAGAAGGCTAACAGACAAAAGGATAGGATTAGCAGTTTAACTTATAATACCTTCCTTATAAGTTTCTAAGGCACCCCTAACAACAGCAGTAATAATAAAGAATTTATCCCTAACCTACTAATTAATAATAACAATAACCTTCCCCCTACAACCTTTAACATAAGCTCCTACTTCTTTAGCTAGAAGGAGTTTAACAGCAAGGCTATTACTAGCTAGTTAGCTAATAAATCCTTTACCTATTACCTAACTAAAGCTAACCCTAATGTTAAGCAGCATACCCTTCTAATTAATCCTCTAATATCCCCTTTATTAGTATTTACCCTTAATTAAACCTTACAATACTTAGCAGACGTCTTTTAGGGTATTCTCCCTAACACTAGAGTAGCTAGTTACTCTACTGCTAGCCACCCTTAAGTTCTTACCCTCTAGCATATTTAACATATACCTATTAACCTTAAGGTATAAAAAATCTCAGTAAGATTCAGTAATAGCCCTCCTATTAAGTCTATAGGCACTATTATAGCTAAAACCCCCCTTAGAGATATTAACTTCTATATTATCCCTTTAAATACCCCCTTTCTACTCTACTTATATAATATAGACTACCTTAAGATATAATTTAAAAGCCTTAACAACATTATCTATAAGGGTAACATTACTATACCTACTATCTATAAGTAGGGATATCTATAGATACTCTTAGAGCCTTCTAAGAAAGTTATAGCTATAGGTAACTTTATAACTAAGATAGAGCTTTAGTACCTTTACTATTACTTTAGCTACCCTTTAGTTTACTACCTACATAAGTTACTTTATAAAGCTAGTAAAGACATCTACATTAATGCTATCTAGAAGCTTACTAAGTACTACAAGCACTATTAACTCTATAGCTAGAGTCCTTATTGCTTTTACTTTACTATTAAAGATTTAGAGGACCTCTTATTTAACTATAAGATTATTATTAATATAATATATCTTAATAGGAATAAGCCTATCCTTTATATTATTAACTCTACTATAGTATTTAATGCTACCTACTTCCTTAAGGATATAACTGCTAAGTCTATATAGGAAGCCTTACGCCTATACTAAATTAATATATACTAGGGACCTCCTAACTAGATTGTAGCTAATGCTAGCTAGAACTTTACCTCTACTAACTTTAAGGCTAAGGCTAAAGTAATATCTATCTATATTAAGATTATCCCTATAGAGGCTTACTATAGTATTAGTAAGGTTAAAAGATACTATACTAGTGTATATAAAGTGTATAAGATTATCTAATAAGAGTACCCTACCCTACTATATAAATCTACCTTTTAAGGAGCTATTAAGTCTATTAATAACACTACTAGTCCTAATAGCCTTATTCCTATACTCCTTATCTTTAGCGCCTACCCTTATATAATAGATACTTTACTACCCTCTCTAGATATTATATAGCATACTAAGGCTATTTAGAAAGCTACTACTAAGGTTAGAAAACTTTACACAATACACTAGGTTAATAACATACTTGCTATAATGTATATGTATAGTAAGTAGCCTATTATAGCAAGTAGCCTACTTCCTCCTTCCTCCTTAAACTTTAACTTTATATTAACATTCCTCTACGTATAATAATAAGTTCTTCTTTAAACGAAAGTTATATTATCCTTGTAATTAAAGCTATTAAAAAAGACCTAAATCTATCTATACAAAAAGCAGCCTCTACCTATAATATCCTAAGAATAACACTTTAATACTAATGCACTAGATAATTACTATACTATAAGACTTATATAAAATTAATGAAGATAACTAAGCTAGAAGAAATAGTAATTCTTAAATAAGTTATTAACCTAATTAATTAAGGATTTCTACTACAACTTAATGATGTATAAGATATAGCTAATTGCCTCCTTAACAAACGCAACGCAATATATGTTAGACCCTAATAGGTAGAGAACTTTATATAACGCTAACTATAACTAAAGATATATTTTTAATATAGAATTAACTATTAGAGGGTATTAGCTAAGGATCCTGTAATTATATAGGCTTAGTTTACCCTTATATAAAACATAATTATAAAGTATAGAATCTATAATAATAATATCTATAATTTTAATAAGATAGGCTTCTTAATAGGAATGCTGTTATATATAAAGGTTGTTATAACCTCTAATTACTGTAGAAGGCCTTATATAAAGCAGCCTAGCAATTATAAATAGGTTTCTGTTATTTAGGGTGTATATATAGATAGCTAGGCACTACCTCTATATATTATTATTAAGGGTAAATATTACCTCCTCTTATAGTATACTAATAGCTAATTCCTACCCTAATAGTATATCTACCCTAGTAAAAATAGATAGACTATAAATAAGATTAGCCTAGATTAGCTATAGTATTTTAAAAAGTGTATAAAGTCTTATATAAAGGGTGTTAAGCAGCTCCTAATCCTTAATAGCTATAATAGCTATAAGTCTACTAAGTTTAATAATTACTATAAGGAATACAGTATTATTACTCTTTATATACCTCCCTATTTATTATATAAGCTCTAGCCTCTTAATATTAGCTGTTTTAGTCTGCTAAAGGCATTATATAGTAAGGAAATTAAGAAAATAATATAGATATAGATTATATATATTACTAAGGATAACTTCTTTCCTGCCTTTAAGGCAGCCTTTTTTACTTTAATAGGTAAAGAAAACGTATAAGCTAGCTTTAGATAGGCTAGCCTTATCCCTTTTAACCTAGAAGTAGTTATTTCCTGCCTAGATTTTAAGCTAAAGACACTAACACTATCTAACTTATGCCTAAGCAGCTAGGGCTCCTAGGACCTAAAGACACTAACTATAGTATATAATGCTATATAAAGCTCTATATTACTTAAGAAAAGGATTACTAGTTATTAATATAGCTTACTAACCTATTTATATAAAGTAGTTAACTTATAGGCTAAAGGTATTAGTAAGTTAGTATACAAACTAGCTCTTGTTAAAGCTAAGTGCTGTAGGCTTTATACAGTAAATAAGATACTAAGCAAGCGTTAGAGGGCTAAAAAAACCTAACTATGTCTTAGAGGGTCCCTTAATGTAGCTAAAGCAGAGGTAATCTAGGTAGAGAAGGGGGTTGTTAATGCTAGAGGCAAAAATACACATTAGGAGGGGGCTTGTATAGAGGGGGGTGAATTGCGCAGTCAGTAATATAGCAATTACAGAAAGACTAGACATAACGTATAAATATGTTAGGTAGTATAGAAGACCTCTAAAGAAGAGGATAATAAGTAGTTTTAATTGATTTTATATAATGCTGCTAGATTGACTTATATAAATAGCTGGAGGGTAGGTAGAGGTAGGCCACTTGCTATAATAGGCTACTTGCTATACATATACGTTATGTAATAGACCTAATACTTTAGCTATAAAGAAGCTTACCCTTAGCGTAGATATATACGTCTAGCATAAGAAAGATAGGTAGACTAGCCCCTTTTACCTTATTAACGTTAATAGTAAGAATTACATTATTAACATTAATAGTCTATAGACCTTTAGGTCTACTATTATTAAGCCCTTTTACTGTAATAAGTTAGACATTAAAGATAATAATAAAGGCCCCTAAGCAGTACCTATAACTAAGGGAGATCTCTAAGGGATTATAAGATCTATAGTAGTTATTAAGATCCCTTAATAGACCTTAGTATCTAGCAGCCTATTAGGTAACTCTAACGTATCTAGTAACCTCTTAGTATCTAGCAGCCTACCTATTACCTTTACCTACCTCTTAGAGAGAGAAACAGCTAATTAACTACTTACTATAAAGCTCTAGGCTAATAGTGTTATTACTAAGCCTAGCGCCCTTTTTAAGGCTTCTACTATAAAGGAAGTTACTATATTAATTAACTATAGAGTATTAATCTTTATCCCCTATAACAAGGCTAAGCATAAAGGCATTAAGGTATTTAAGTCCTATATTATTAATAAGATTAAGGATAAGGTAACTAGTACCCTATATAAGAAATCTTACCTTATTATCTAAGGATATACTAATAACAGGAAGCTAGCTATCCTAACGTAATTACTAACTATTTAATATTTAAGCTAGCGTCTTCTCCTTATAATAGCCCCCTTACTAATATTCCTAGGATTCCTATTATAGCTTTAAGATATTATATAGGTATACACTTAGGCAGCCTTATATCTTAATTAAATAATCCTAGTGTACCTTCTAATCTAACTCTATAGCTAATACCTTAAGAGCACTATTATAGAGGTAGTAAAACCCCTATATAGCATTACTAAAGCTAGTATATATTAGTAGGTTACTTACTACTAATATTATAAGATCTAGCTCCTTATAGAGACTACTACTTATAATCCCTACCTTATAGTAATAAATATAGGGAGCCCTAACTTTACTATTATAGGTATGCAGACTAATAATATAATTAGACTGTTAGATGCTGCCTTTAGTAAGCTAGAAGATTCTAAGCTAGAGGAGGCTACCCTATTAGTAAAGCTAAAGATCTTCCTAATATCTAAGACACCCTTAATATTTAACAGCAGCATTATAAGCCTATATAATAATAGATTAATTACCCTTATACAGAAGGGATAGGGGAAGAAGATTAAGCTAGTAGATTATATATTACTAATAGCTACCTATAATTATATAACTTAGCATGCTAGAGGAGTATACATTACCTTAGTATGCTAGCTAGAGGCTGCATTTAACCTTACTACCACAGCTTAACACTAGGATCTAGGTCTAAAGAAGATTAACATATTAAATTAACGCCTTAAGTAGTAACAGAAATCCCTAGATTGTAGGCTCTATTATATCCCTCTTAATATATCTACCCTTAAGATCTTTATCTTTATAGATAGATCTTTTGCAAACAACGCAGACCTCTCCTCCTAGATTAGGTTTATAATCCTACTTACTAATAAGACCCTTAATAAGGCCTATAATACCTTTATACTTACTAGAAATATAGTTTATTATAGTTCTACTAAGTTAAAGTAAGTTACCTAAAGCATACTAGTATCTAAGGTCTATAGAATAGTTATAAGTATAGATATAGCAGTAGCTATTACTACTACTATAAAGATATTTATAGACTAGCTAGGAATACCTTTACTATTAACAGTTATATATACTAACTTATACTTACTTTATAAGTACCTTATAAAGTTAGGTATAATATAGGAGAAATAACTTATAATTAATATTATAGCCTTATAATAGTCCTATAAGTAATATAAGTTAACTAAAGTATAATAGATTAACAGTAAGAATAACCTAGCTAATATAATAACTAAGGCAAATCTAAATGCTACCCTTAAGAAGCTTATTAATAAGAATTCCCTTACTATTTATATAGAAGGATAGGTTAACTAGGCCTAGGGCTAAGACTAAGACTAAGATTAAGGATATAAGGGGAGGAAATAAGGGTATTATAAAGGATTATAGAATTAATAGCATAGATAGATAAGCAGTAGAAAGCTGTTAAATAAGTATATATACCTTAGAAGCTTTAGCTAATAAGAAACACCTACAATTATAATGTAGTTAGCCTACCCTATCCCTTACCTATAAGCTATACAGCCTAGGGATCTAGTATACATAGAGGAAATAGGGGATTAGAGGAAATAGAGGAGAGCTATAGGGATTATATATATACTTCACAGCCCTATAAAAGTATCTAATACTTATTTTTATTATAGTTTTAGAGGTATTAGGCTAAGCTAATAAACCTAGCCTCTCACACAAAATAGAGAGTATATCTAGTGTTAGTTTATTAGCTAAGCCTATTAGAGATAAGGGTAGATTTTAGGGTTAATAGTAGCTGCCCCACTTTAGCAGCCTACTTAGCACACGCCTGCCTGCGCAGCCCTTACCTATCTTCCTTCCTTTCTCTATAGCCTAGTTACTACTAGAAGAACTGTTTGTACTGCATAAAACCATGCCTGCAAATAGCTTCACTATTAACTTCCTTTCTAAACCTATGACTAATTCCAACATAGATAACTAAGGCCTATAAAGGAGGAAGGGGTAATACATTAAACCTATACCTTCTTTATTATTTATAATATAATAAGCCTATTTAGGTACCCTTAATAACTAGACAGTATTTTAACTTACTATTACCTATAATAAATATTTCCTCTTTTTCTCCTCTAGTAGACTATTAATAACTTTAACCCTTATAAATAACTTTACTTTCTTAATTAAATTTTTTTTTCCTTTTTCCTATTATCTATTCCTACCTATAAGTTATTATATAACTATATAGAGTAACTATACCCCTATACTATTAACTAACTCCTACTATTTAGATAGTACTCCCCTATATACCTTCCCTATCTTATTCTCTACTCTCCTTCCTTATTAATTCTACTAGTAACTTTAATAAGACTACTTTTAATTTTAATTAATTTATTATAGACTCTACTAATACTACCCTATAGTAGTAGTAGTAGTAATAGTACTTACTTTTTTCCCTAGCTAGTATTATCTAAAATATACTCTCTAATACTACAGTAAGGTAATTTAATAATAATAATATATCCCTTAATATAAAGTATTTTAAGGTTAAGTCCCTAGCTAAAGATACTAGTACTACTAATGCTAAAGGTAGTAAGGAGGGGGAGATCTTTAAGGGATTAGATACCTCTACTATCTCTAATAGTAAGATTATTATACTATATAGTATTTACTAAGTACTAACCCTAGAGTAAGAAGACTTCTAGGTAATAGTAAGAATTAATAGCTAGGTAGTAAAGAATACTAATAGATATATATACTAAGCTAGTAAGAATATTCCTTCTTTAAGTACCCTATTCTTATTTTACCCTAAGGGTATAAAGAAACCTATAGCTATTACTAGCTACTATAAGAGTATTAAGCTATATACCCTAAGTAAGGAGGCTAAGGATCTAGCTATTCCTTTTTATAGTAAAGCCCTCTATTATATTAAGGAGGTATTTACTAGCTACCTTAATACTACCCTTAAGAAGGAGACTACCCTCTAGGTAGATAGATTTTATAAGTACTATAAATAGGAGTATAGCCCTATAGTATACCTATCCCTAACGTTAGACCCCTACTTTTACTATATTACCTTTACTATAGATAAGGTACTTAAGTACCTTACTAAAAATATCCTATAGTTAGAGTACCTCCCTAGCTAAGCAGCCCTTATTAGATCTACCTTCCTTTATTAGCTAGGTATATATAGTACTAAGGTTCTTAGTATACTAATTAAGATTTAGTACCTTAACTTTATCTCTATCCTAGAGATTAAATATACTAATATAATAGTATTATAGATAAATACTATTACTAACCTCTATAATAAGGTTATAGATACCTAGAGTAATATTATTAAGGTTAAAGATATTACTATTAAGGTAGCTAAGTATACTATAGATATAAAGAGTAGTATAGAGGATATAGAGAAGTACTTTAATATTATAAGCACTAATCTATATAATAAGGGTAAGGTAATAAAGGAGGCTAAGGCTAGAGTAGTAGTACTTAAGGTAGAGGTAATAAAATACTATACCTATATAGCCTAGCTTAAGAAAAAGGCTAATAATCTCTCTACCTTTACTAAGTTTAAGAGTAAAGACTTTAAAGCCCTTATTAATAAGGTTAACGCCCTTACTACTACCTATACTACTAATATTACCCCTACTAAAATACCTACCCTAACTGTATACCCTTACTAAACTAGCGCTAAGTAGGTAGTAACTAAGCTACTTAAGTAGGCTAGACCCCTACTAGCTAAGAAGGTATAGTATACTATTAATAAGGATAATAAGTAGGAATATAAAGTAAAGGGGATTATATATAGATATATTAAGGAGGTTACTAGTATAAAGATAGGCTAGTATATAATAGTTAGAATTATTTAAGGTATTCCTAATTAAGATAATTATTTTTTCTTTTATTTAGGGGGTACTTATTATACTTAGAAAGTATATATAGTAGTACCTAACTACTAGTAGGTATAGGTCTACCTACCTATAGAGTATATAGTCTCCTATATTGTAAACCTTCTCCTAGAAGGTTTAACTATAAAGAGATATACTTAATTACACCTATCTTTATACTTACTTTTACTTTTACCTTTTGCTTTTGCTTTACTTCCCTTATATCCTACTTCCTTACACCTATCTTAAGTATAAGTTAGCAGCCTACCTACTAGCCTTTAGCTACCTTACTATAAAGCTACTCTCTATAGCCTATATTACCTATAATCCTATAACAGGCTTATAGGAGGACTATAGTAATTAGAGCTAGGATAAATCTTTAGTATTATAACTTATAATAACCCTTCTAGGAAAAGCCCTTTCTACTCTAGGGCTTATTTAATACTTACTAGTTAATTAGACAAGCATATACCTAACAATTCTACTAGTAATAAGCTAGAAATTATATACCTATATAGTTACTCCTATAAGTAGTAGATTTAAGAATATAACTACCTATACTTTACCCTTATAGGCTAATACTATAGCTAATATACTCTTAATATCTCTAACACCTAGTAGAGTAAGATTTAAAAGGAAACTATAGACAGTAAGTAGAAATTATCCTATAAAAAGCTAATTTTAAAGAAATAGTTAAAATCTAATAGAACTCTCCTTCCCTTTAAGCCTAAATTAATTAACTAAAACTAAATCTAAAACCCTCTAAAAAACGCTAAGGACCTAGGCTATCCTAGAAGTATTATTACTATTACTATTTAACCCCTTTCCCTTCCTAAGAGCCTATATATAATCTTTAATATAGCTCTTATTAGCTCCTATCCTCTTTCTAAGAGCACTATTATAGATACCTATAGAGTAGTCTACCTTATTAATAATAAAAGCCTCTTAGAACTTAGTTCTTATAAGCTATCTAGTCCTAATAACTTTATAGAGGTTAGTATATCTTTACTTCCTATAAGTAAGAAGGGTACTTAGGTTATTAAGGGTATTATTAATAGCCTATAGGGACTATTAACTAAAGATCTTATACTTAATAATATTACTTTAGTAGAAGGCTTTTATACTAATATAGCCTCTAAGGCTTTTTTTCTTAATAGTAGTCTTTAGTACTATAGGAAAGACTATATAATACATTATAGTAAGCTTAATAATAGTAATATAGTTATAAAGCTTTATAGGAAGTATAACTTAGTCTTTATTTAATATAAGCTAACTTCTAACTATCTATATATATATAAGAACCTACTTCCTAAAAGCCTAGTAAGTATTTTAGTATTTACTATATACTCTAGGTATAGGTTATAGAGGAGATTATATTAAAATATATATAAGAGGGTAGATACTATACTCCTTTAGTATCTTAGATTAGGTTACCTAGGTCCTATAGGACTCTATAACTTAGTCTAGAGGGTAAGGGGGTAATATATTAACAGCCTACTATAGATTAAGTATAAAGACTATAGTACTATATATATAGAAAACATAACCCTAAGAGGGCTATTAGAATTAAAGGTAATATACCTATAGTATAGGGTTTACTAAGATCTCTTTAACTTCCCTAAATTACTATCTAAGATAAAGTAGATCCTTATTACCTATAATAAATACTTAGGCTTTATTATAGCCTACCTATTAGTATATAAGACTAAGTCTCTTATACTTAGAGCCCTCTAGATAATTAAGGCCTAGGTATGTAGAGAGAAAGGTTTTAATATCTATAAGTTCTAGTATAACAATAAAGCAGTAGTTCTTAGCCCTAAGGTTATAAGGGCCTATAAGATATAGACTACCTTAGTTAGAATTTAAATTAAAATACTACTACTATATATAAAAGAGCCTATTAAAGCTACTAAAAGAGTAGGCTATCTTATAATTATTATGTTTATTAAGATATATATTAAAGTAAATCTTCCTAAGGGGCTATATAATAAAGTAGTATTTCTAGTAGTCTATATATATAACATTAGCCTATAGGAATCTAATAGCTAGGAGTCTCTAATAGAAATAGAGCTTAAATAGTTTTAGTAATATTTCTACTAGTAGTAAGTAGACTCTCTAGTACCTTTAGATAAGGCATTATAACTACACTAAAGAGGACTCTATATATATAGGTATAAGGTATACTTACTATAGAGAGATTATAAGAAGAGTATAAGATAAAGAGACTATAAGGTACTTCCCTATAGCTATATTAGATATCTAGTAGGTTATATACCTTAAATGTATAACCTATATAAGATCTAGGTTCCTATACTTAAGTAAGTTATTACTATATATAATATATACTTTAATAAAAGTACTTTCTATAGTAAGGCCTATAAGAAAGACACTATATAAGGCCTAGAAGCTTATAAAGTAATAGAGGTTATTAAAGAGTCTATTATAGTCTTAGATAACCTCTTTAGGTTACTTAGTATTATTACTTCTAAGGATAATATTTAACCTCTAATATTAGCTATACTATTACTAGTAGTTAAGGATTAATAAGTAAGTCTTACTTAAGATATTAAGTATATAGGATAAGTAAGGGAGGTAGTAGATCTACTAACTAGTACTCCTACTCTTAGGGGTAAGATTAAGTCTACTAAAAATATACCTAAGTTATTAATAGTTAATAGCATTTCTAGTCTAGGACTATCTCTTTTTTCTATAGATATATATATAACTAGCCTATTAGTAAATAGTAGACTAGATACTAATAGTAGTTCTTAGCTACTACCTATTAATATAGATATACTAAGTTATAACTAATAAGTATACTAAGCTATTATAAAACTCTAGAAATAGATATATAGTAGGTATATCTATATAATTATATAGTTTAATTAAAGAACTATATAATAGAAATACTCCTAGAATTACCTATTTAGTACCTTTCTACCTAATTAGTAAAAAGTAGAGAAAGAAAGTAACTTAGGATGTAGGACCCTTTATAAAGTCTTTAGAGAAGCTATTAAGAGAGCCTATCTTAAGCGCTATTTAGCTAGTAAGACTCTTAAGCCTAGTAAGATTCTTAAGCTTTATAAGGATAACCTTATTAACCTACTAAACTACTAGAAGGATCTTAATAAGCTACCTCCTAAGGTTAAGGCCTAGTTTCTTAAAGCTATAGAAATAGAGATAGGTAAGATCTAGGATAAAGATATATAGGAAGTTATTAACTATAATCCTTCTCTTAATATCCTTCCCCTTAAATAAATCTTTTTATATAAATTTAATAAGGATAGACTCCTTAATAAATATAAGGTATATATCTATATATAAGGAGATTTATAGACACTAAACCCTTTATAGAGTACCTATACCTTTATATTTATAGTAAAGGCTTTTTAGATAGTAATAGCTTTAGTAGCTTAATTTAACCTTAATATTAGGTAATTTAATATTATAAATATATTTCTTAACTTAGTTCTTAATAATAACTATAAGATCTATATTAAGCTCTTAGAGGGGTATAAGATCCCTAGCAAAATTGTATAACTAAAATACACTCTCTATAGCCTCTATAATACTCCTATCCTCTAGTTCTTAACTTTTATAGAAGCTTTAAAAGATCTTATAATAATTACCTATAACAAAGACTAGTATATTTACTAATTAGTAGATAAGAAGGTAATTCTTATATTATATATTAATAACTTTAAGGTTATCTTCTACTATAGTTATAAGAAGGAGGTAGATAAGATTATATTAAGTATTATAGCTAAGTTTAAGATTAAGGAAAGCCTACTAGACTACTACCTTAGTATACAAATTGTCTATAATTAAAAAAATAGGAAGATTTACCTCCTTTAAGATACCTACACTAAAAGAACTATAAAGCACTTTAACCTTACTAATAGCTAATATCTAGCTATACTACTTCTATTCTTTAAGTTAGTCTTAAATAAAGGTTAAGTAACTTATTAATAGGTAAAATGCTATTAGGAAATAGTAGGATTAGTGCTTTATTTAGTAGTAATAATAAGACTAGACATTACATTTATATATATATAGCTCTTATACTTTCTTACTAACCTAAGCTCTAGATATATTATTACTGCTAACTAGTGTATTTATTACCTCTATTATATAAGATTTATTATACTTACCTATAGCTATAACCTAAGGGCTTAATCTCTCTTTATAGCTAGAAATATAAGCTTTATAGATAACCCTTTAATAAGGTGTTTATTATAGGGATACCTTATTTACCTCTTTAGAGGTCCTATTTAGTAGAAAGTAGTATACTAGAATATAGTTACTATATCTACTATAGAGGTAGAGCTTCTCTACCTTAAGTATACTATAAAGGAGGTAATAGCTTTTTAGTACCTTTTTAGGGATATTAATCTTATGCTAGATAATAAGTAGAAAGTATACTATAATAACCTTTAGACTATATACCTTATAGTTAATAAAAATAAATATATAATAACTTACCTATATTATATTAATATCTAGAATATATAGCTATAATAAGAGTATATAAAAGAAAGCTTCTCTATTATATCTATACCTATAAATAAGATACTAGCTAATAGGTTAATAAAGAACCTATTATATATAAAGTTTAAGGAATTCTACTTATAGCTAAACCTTAGTAATATATAATACTTAATATAGGATAAGTAGAAATATAGAATAATTTATATTATAGGCTATACCTAGTAAGAACTTAGTAACTACCCTATAGAGTGTATACTAAAATAACTACTTTATATACTTATTAAGGTAATAGCCTAGGGGAGCTATAAAGATATCCCTAATAAGAAGCTTAACTACCTCTAGGAGGTAACTCTTTTACTCCTTATAAAGAGTACTACTAACTACTATAGGTATAGTAGGTATAGTAATAATAACTACCTTTAGTAAGACAGCTTCTATAGGCGTAATATTAAATAGTACTACTAGCTACTTTAGTATTATATACTTAGAAAGAGTATATAGTACCTCTATAACTATAGGCTAGGGGGTAAGTAAAGGGAGGACTTAGTCTAAAATATTAGCCTTAACCTTATAGCTATAGTTAATTAAACTATAGATTATAGTCTATAAATTAGATAACTTCTATATAATATATTAGTACTAAATAATATAGAATATATATAAAACTTATAGTCTACTTTATATTTCCCTTAAGCTTATCTCTAAGCTTATCTATAAAAGCCTATAATATAGGCTTAATAGGTATATTGTATTTAGTAGCCTAACTACTAAAGTACTAAAGATAGTACCTTTTACTACCCTCTAGATAATAACTAGTACCTTAGCTATAAAGGGTAGCCTATAAGTATAGGAGGTAGGGGATCTTATACTCCTTTAGTAGACTATTACCCTTCTTAGGAGCTATATATATATTAGAATACTTCTTAATAGCTAATATATATATATATAATAATATACTATATATAAAAATAGTCTCTTTTCCTTTCTTTAAGGGAGTTATAAGCTTCTAGCCTTTAAGATTTAGTTAGCTATAAGCTAATTAATAAACATTATATTACTTATACTTTAGCTTAGGGGCCTTATCCTTACTGCTCTCCTTACTCTCCTCTTTAGGGACCTTCTTTCTACTCTTAAGATCTATCTTATTATTATTATCCTCTTCCTCTTCCTCTAGCTTAAGGTATAGAGACTTAATAACTAAAGGGGAATAGCCTATAAAAAGGTTATTCTTAATAGTAGTAGTAGTAATAGTATTATTAAAGAAGGTAAGGGTAGTAACATTACTTATAGTAGTAAGATCCTCCTCCTTAAAGGAAGTACTATTTTAGCTAGCTAAAAATAAAATTAATAACTACTAAGTAATATCCTATATATAGTAGTAAGTAGATATATAATTCTTTAACTTATTAGTTATTTTAAAATTATCTATTAGCTGTTAGTATATTAATTCTTATTAGTAAAAATATACTTAAGGTATATAAATTTAACTTAAAATACTTACTTTAATAATAATAAGGGCTTATAGAAGAAAGGAAGAAAATTTTATAGTAGTAGGTAGTAGAAATCCTACTTTTTACTACCTCTTATACTCTTACTACCTTTAGCTACCCTTATTTCTATTTTAAGATAACCCTTAGTAAAATAAGGCTATTAATAAAGGCTATATAATATACTATAATAATATAATTACTTAGTTATTTTATAAGTTATATTTTATAAGCACTTAAGGGATTAATTCTAAAGTACTATTTTTATCTATTTATAACTAATCCTAATTACTTAATTACTTAAATAATTAGGGGGTATATTATAAAGAAGTCTATATATATTTTAGCTTACTAATTTAGTCTCCTTACATACTTATTCACATACTATTATATATTTAACAGTATCTCTTTTTATTACCTATTATTACAATAGGATAAGCATCTTTTACCCTAAATCTCCTATGCCTTACTGTGTGCTCTAACTCATGACAATGATTTACCAGTGTACCTAAGAAGCTACCTTTGGTATGTCGAAAACAAACACAACGGTAGACTCAAGTTGTGAATGTTGAATACTTTCATCGCTAACTCCGTTGAAGACGTCGTCTTGCAACATCTTCGTCCCATTCATTAGACCGTGCGCCCTGGGTTGACTCGACCCATCTCGTAGCTCCCATCATGCCCCTCGATCACACTTCTCGTATCGTACCGCACCACTACCTCGTTCGTCCGGACGATCTTGCCGAATTCCAGTTCGGGCTCGACCTCGAACATGCTCTTGTCGCTCCGGTCGTCCGCCAGCTTGTCCCATTTCCTCCGGACCGAGCCCTTTTGAGACGACGTCGTAGTCACCGTCACCGTGTTACTTCGAGTGATACCGCTGCCGCCGTGACCGAACCGGGACCCGTCGGTATGGGCGCCGGAGGAGCCGTAGTACTTGCGAGCCGTGCTCGCGACATCGCGAACGAGGACGCGGAGAACGGGGATGGAGGCCGCCATGATGGTGACGCCCGACTCGCAGGTCCCCCAGATGACGAGGTCGCTGCCATCGTCTGGAAGGGTACGTCAGCAGGTCTAACAACAAGGCCAAGTGGGCGATGAGGGCATTGGCCGCATACATGTAAAGTCTCCAGAGAGAAGAGTCGGAATGGCTGTGCACTTGACAATGGCGGTTGCCCCAGCACTATATCAATGCGTCAGAAGCGGACCTTGGTATTGACTATTGAGACGGGTAGTTAGAACCAAACTTACAGCAGGCCCATACTCATGGCGATGCCCACACCAATCTTCTCCTGTGTTTTCATCTGAAGGCCCCAAATGAGCTTCCAGGGCAGCAACGCGAGCATGATGTCCATCAGAGCGGAGTACGCTATCGACAATGGTCAGTAAGGAAGCCCTCGGCTAACAGGATGATCGGTTACGGACCTGCGGCGAAGACGCCATAATACGCGGCGACCTTGGGATCCCAACATTTCCCGGGCGTCTGGGGCAACCAGAACTTCTGGATGGGAGAGCACTGCACCCAAGCGGCCATGGCGTTCAGGGCCATTAGGATATTCATGGAGACGATGGCAGCCCAAATGAGGTACCTCGTCCAACACTTCTCCTCGATTCTGAGAAGCGTCATGGCGAACGACGTCTTACTCCACACTGCCGAGGTGATGGATATCGTGCTGATGACGTTACCATTCAGGCCAATCGGAGGAAGATTTGCCGGCTTGATCTGGTAGACATGCTTGCCGAAGCCGAGGGATACGTTGACGGAGGTGAGTGCCGACGCGATCAAGAGGGTGACCTAGAACCGCCAGTCCGTCTGTCAGTTTGGGAGTCCGAGTAGTTGGTCTACTACTGATAGTTAACGAGAAGCCGTGGGTGGGTGATGAATGGACGTACCCAAGAAGCTATGAGCACATGGTCGTCCCACCAAAGACCACGACGCTTCTTGAATTTGCAGTACACCCTGAGACCCAAGAAGAGAGCCGAAAGGACAACCTGGGACCAGACGACGGCGTTGATTGTCGGGCCGTAGTTCTCCGGCCGCGCCATTTGAACAGTTCAGCCAGCCAGCTAGCCACCGACACGAATTCCGTGATTACGAGTAGCGGACCAACAGGATTAATAAAAGACAAGAAAAGAACAGACCAGCCGTTGCGTTATGACGTGTGAAGAAAGGGGGGGGGGGGGGGGGGGG
>PJEX01000568.1:0-22401 GCA_005350895.1 Colletotrichum tanaceti | reverse complement strand
ATATAGTATCTAAGTTATAGAGTACTTATAATTAGACTAATTCCCCTTAATTAGAGGGGTCTTAATAGACCTCCTAAATACTCTTAAGCTTACCTATATCTCTTAGCTTTAGTTATAGCTAGCCTACTAGATCCTAACTAGACCTCTTATCCTCCTTATCTAAGGATAATAATAAGGATAGTAGTAAGGATAATGTAATACCTCTTAGGTTACTATTAAAGCAGTTAAGGAGGTAGTTACTTAAAGGGGTTTTTTATATATATTATTTATATAGGGTTAGGTAGTGAATTCTAAATTTCCTTACTTTTAAATGTAGCACTATTATAAGTACCTATTAAGTACCTATAATACCTAAACCTATAAGTAGGGAATACCTATATAGGTCTAACCTATAAACCTAAACCTAGGCCTACCTAAAAATACCTATAACCCACACTAACCCATAACCCATTTAGGTCCCCACCTAGAACCCATAGGTTAGATAGGTTTAAACCCAAATAGGTACCCGTGGGTTTTTTTAAGTCTAGAATCAATGAGCTGAAATAACCATGGATTTCCTTGTGACAGAATGACCATTCGAATCTGGCCTCCTCAAGCCTCTGGCTCACGGAGGCCCTTAAATACCCTACTGATCCCTAGCTCCAGGCCCCTCCGGGCTCCTCCGGGCTCCTCCGGACCCCTCCAATGACCCCCTGCATCCCATCCGTAACCCTTTCGTCATCGACTTGTCATCAGTCCCTGACAACTTTGAAGACCCCCAGGATACTACAACGATGCTGCTGGCATTTGCAACTACAAAAAGAAAGCAGATCTTGCTGTGTGTGTAAGTAGTAGCAAAGAGCTACCCCTACACTAGGTAGCTATTAGACTCACAAATTAAACATCTCTTTGTACTAACCAGCCGAATTTATCAGTCGTTGGAAGAAGAGAACGGGCATTGGCTACCTTTTCAGGGACGAATGTAGGGCAGAACGAGGGGCCGAGGACCCAGAACTTGTCATTGACTCATTTGGAGATAAACAGGCTCATGTAGGCCTCTATCCAGAAACGCCAAAGCAGAAGCAAAATAGATGTTTGTTTGATTCTTGTCTGCTATGGTAACTCTTGTGAGGATCACACCCCCAAGGACATAGCTGGTCTACCAGCGTCAGAAGGTAAGCTAGCAAGAGTCCTACTGTGTGAGACGGAATCAGCTACACTATTACCCGCGCCATCGTCCGTGTCGAGGAATAGTAATTAGTCACCGTTTCAGGCGGGCGAAGGCTAAGCTGTCAGGAAGAAAGCTGCCTGCGCTCCATCTATATGATTCCAGTTGATCGGGTCCAACTGCTGAGATCTAGCCGATTGTCGAATTCGTCCGTCTCTCTTGCACTCCTTGGACCCTTGGACATGTCCGCCGGTTCAACAGTCGTGTATCACGGCATCAATATCGCTCGCTCATGTCTTCGCTAGCTAGTAAACTAGCAAACCCCGAACGCGTTACGCCAAGTCTGGCTGGCAGCTGCAACAGCCTTTATACGTCTGTCATATTCCATTACGGTATTAAAACATAAGCTCCAAGAGCAGTACCCACTACCTGACGATGAAACTGCGATTTAGCTGCATAACGACTCTCTGGAAATAGGTAAACAGGTCACCAAGCTGTTAGCTTTATAATACCTACTTTTGCTACTACTGCCACATACGACCATACCCACTGGAGAACTCGGGATCCCGTCCGCTCTCCCATAGATAAGCCAGTGAGGGCCGGATTAGTAGTTGGGTCGGTGACGACCAGCGAATACCTGGTGTTGTATGTTACGTTTTGTTTTTTGTTCCTATCCTCTTAGGATATAGCTTCAAATGGCATTACCAGTTGGCTTTGGTGCCGGCTGTGAAGTGGAAGCATCGTCATATGTACGTGTCCCCGGATCCGGCCTTCCATAACTCCGAGGATGGATCGGTCAATAATGATGTCTCGAGATATTTCCTGTAATTATTAGCTGACACCTGAACTTCGCCAATGACTTCAACTGGTTGGTCCACAATGACCTCTCTAGGTTCTCGAATGACGACTTCCATCTCACGGTTGACCTCCACCTCGCAAACCAGCTAAACGTTGCGGGCTCCCAGGTACCTTGTTGGATGGAGAAGAAGAATGGAATATCTCCGTTCGTGCATGGAGCCCTGAAAATGTGATGAGACCCGCCCGTGGGGCAATTTTGGTGGTGGTGGTCGACCGCAGCACCGCAGTAAGCCAACCCAGCCAGCCAGTACCAGTCAACCGGTGACATCAAATGACCTTGACGGCTCGATGCTTCCTTCCCATGCCCATTTCATCCAGGTACTTTGTCGGAAGCCGACCTCGAACTTTGTGGCGCGTACATTGATGGGCAGCACAAAGGTCTTTCTACGGTCCATGGGCGGCACACCATTTATTTCCGCTCCTCGCGACATCATCGAGCTTATTCTTCTCTCCCTTGGACAGCACGCCAATCACCTACTCTCCTTACGATATCGAGCTTCTTCTTCTCTCCCTCGGACAGCAATCACACTTCCGCGATCCCCATGTGCGGATCTATGGCCAGACGACATCTGGTCCTGCTCTGGAGGCGTGCCGCGAGGCTTTTCGGCTGGAAAACGTCGACCCTCAGCCTGCCGCCAGAGATCATGCTTCTCATCATCGGCTACCTACCCCCCGAAGCGGCCTTGTCGCTTGCCCTCACCTGCCGGTGGTTCTACGTCTCCTATTTCCCCGAGTCGCCGATTCTCGACGCTCAATCAAAAGACGCACTTCTCACACTGCTCGAAAGGGATGTTCCGCACCTTCTGTATTGTACCAAGTGTGCTATCCTCCACCCATGGCGGCAATATCTCGTCGAAAATCTGCCGCTCTCAGGCGTCAGAACCGGTCTTCGGTGTAAGAACAAAGGCTTTCGTCTACCCTCATCCCGCGGAGTGGTGACGTATCACCATGCTCGGTTAGTTATGAACCGTCATCTGTATGGGAAGGCGCATGGTCTCCCAAGAAGAATACTTGATCAGGATGTTGGACCTCCCCTTGACGTCCTTGAAGGAGGCGTAGATTGCAGGTCTACTTGGCGGGTGCGCATCATTGACAACGAGCTGTTCCTATTCATACACGAGACGGTAAACCACCCAGAAGGCGACATGGCCAAGCTCGAGAAGTGGCTTGACTTTCCTGGAGGACGTATATGCCAACACCGGATGGCGTGGGACCTCCCTCGTTCCATCTCCCAGTCGAAGATGGCCCTTGATGCCAGGCCGGAGAACGGATGGCCCTCTTCCATCTCACTGCCTGGATTCCTTGCCTGCATGCAGCGCGATGCAACCCTGTCGTGCCCGCTATGCCTGACTGACGCCGAAATCAAGATCAAGTGGTATGGCGCACGCAAACAATGGTCTGTTGAGGTGAAGACTTGGAGGCAATTTGGAACATGCCGCTCTCCCTCAGATCCAAGATGGGCAAGCATGACATGGGGGCCTCCATTGGAA
Source organism: Colletotrichum tanaceti (assembly GCA_005350895.1). Taxonomy (NCBI): domain Eukaryota; kingdom Fungi; phylum Ascomycota; class Sordariomycetes; order Glomerellales; family Glomerellaceae; genus Colletotrichum; species Colletotrichum tanaceti. The sequence continues at coordinate 18,906 of PJEX01000568.1, read as the reverse complement.
CGTCGGGCAGAGGAGTATCCACCGGGGATTATCAAGTACAAATGGAGCAAAGCCGACAACAAGTCAGTTGCCATGGTTGGGTGCTTTCTTGATCCTGCGAGAGACCGATATGCATGTCGTCAATCTTAGATAGGTAAGTACCTACCTGGGCAGGAAGGACATACCACATGCTCTTCGATTTTCGAAACTCGCCGGACGGCAGACTTTTCGCCTCTCAGCAGCTGACCCCTCCCGTTTCTGCTCCCTGTCACCGGCGTGTGATCTCAGCCTCGACGTCATTTTTCGAGATGCTTTGCACGAGGAAGGGGCTTCTCGAGGTAGTGGAGCGTCCTGGAGATCATGGAAGAGAAGAACTGGCCCTTTCGGACCCTTCTTCTCCAGGCGCAACTGCCCTGCGCCAGGACATGCCCGCGGTTGCCTTTCCATGCAGGCAGGAGTCAGGACCAGCCTCAGGCACACTGCCAATTACAGCTAGAAAGCGAGCCAGCCAGCCCAGAGTACCAGTCAACATAAGGATGGACGAATCACAATGAATCAATGATGCTGATGGATCGATAATAGGGACAAAGATACAGGCATGGATGATTTCAATAGGGATGACAACGTCTGATAAACTACTTCAATAATGGCCCTCGTTCCCTCGTTCCCTCGTTCCCTCGTCCCATCGTCCCATCGTCCCATCGTCCCCGACCACTGTGGTGGGTGCCAGACTGTCTGGGACAAGAAGTTTGCAGACGCAGCTGAAGCCACAAAACAAAGAAGAGAAGTGATCGCTCCCAAGGGAGTCCCGACAGGCATGGTTCTTTTGGGGGAGGGTTCCGAGTTCTGTGTTTGTGGAGTCCAGACAGGCATGGTTCTTTTGGGGGGGTCTGAGTGTCGTTTTTGTTGAAAAGCCGTGATATCGAGCTGAAGCTACAAAACAAAGAAGAGAAGCAAGCGATCGCTCCCAAGGGAGTCCAGACAGGCATGGTTCGTTTTTGGGGACGGGGGGGGCGGGGGGCGTCCGAGTGTCGTTTTTGTTGAAAAGCCGTGATATCGAGTCGTGATCGATGTCGAGAAGAAAGGAGAAAAACCAAGCGGGCTCGAGGAGAGGAGAATAAATAGGGGAACGCCAGCAAACTCCATTGCCAGAGGGTTCCTGCCCAGGTTCGGTCTTTCCAAAGGAAGGCTTCGTTTTCTGAGGAAAAAAGCAGCAACACCTCTGATGCAGAGTCTATCGGGGGGGAGTTGCACAGGGCCGGTCCTGTCTGGATGGAAAGGCAACTGCGGGCATGTCCTGGCGTAATTAAGGGCAGTTGCGCCAGGAGGGGAGAGGGCCAGTTCTTCTCTTCCATGTCATACAGGACGCTCCACTAGGTACCTCAAGAAACCCCTTCCTCAAGAAGCCCCTTCCTCGTGCAAAGCGTCTCGAAGAATCTCGTCTTGCCCTGGAAAATCTAGCACCTACCACAGTGGTCGGTCACGTGTTCGGCAGGGAACGAGGGAACTTGGGGAGAAGGAAAGAAGGGAACAAGGTGAGATGTAGTTTGCTAGACCTTGTCATCCCTATTGAAATCACCCATACCTGTACCCATATCCCTATCATCTATCCATCAGCATTATTAAGAATCAAGATCAATCCATCCTTATTTTGACTAATACTCTGGGCTGGCAGCGAGGCTGGCTGGCTGGCTTTCTATCGATAATGGGCAGTGTGCCTGGGACTGGATAGAAAGGCAACTGGGGGAAGGCCTGGCGTAGGGCAGTTGCGCGGCGCGCCAGGAGAGGAAGGGGCCAGTTCTTGCCTTCTTGTCCAGAACGCTCCACTACCTTCCATACTTCAAAAAGCCCCTTCCTCGTGTAGAGCGTCTCGAAGAATGACGTTGAGGCTGAGATCACATGCCGGTGACAGGGAGCAGGAACGGGAAGGGATCAGAGTTTGCGAGATGTCTCTCTGAAGCAGCTGTAATTCCTCTGCCGGAAGACGGAAGCTCCTTCCTACCTAGGTAGGTAGGTAGGTAGGTGCCACGCCGCCTCGTCGGGGTCCTTCGTGAAGGCGGGCAGGTTGTACACAAAGCTGAGCGTGCGATGGGCTACGAGCTGGAGACCGGGACAGGACGCCAACTGGTCCGTCCGGTCGTAGAAGGCGCGCGCTGTGGCGACGAACTCGAGGTCAAAATGATCAGGAGGCACACCGCGCGCGGCTCCGGGAAGTCGGGGTCGGCTTCCGAAAGTTGTAGACGCCCGAAATCAGGGAGGAGGGGTGGGTTGAGAACCCTGGAGATAAGGGGGGGGAGGGTCGACGGACTCTTAGCGTGCTCGTTGGAGGTTGGTTGGCTGCGGCGGCGTTGCGGTTGAGGATTGACGTGCGTTGGAGCCTTTTAGGACGAAGTCCTACCTGTATCGGACCTAATGGTGGTCATATTCCAACAATGGCAACAGCTTTCTCTTGTGGTGAAAAAGTGCAGAAATCATCTCCATCATCGTGATCCATCCATCCTTATGTTGGCAGGTAACAAATACTCTGGGTCGGCAGCTCGTCTGGCTGGCTGGTCTTCAGCGGCGATTCACGGTGAACTCCACGAGGACCAAGGAGGAATGACGTGCAAATGATAAAGCCAATATAGGGATTAGGGGAGGGGGCCAGATCTCCTCTGACTGAAGCTCGTATCACCTGTCGAAATCGATGAAGACACCTTGATACTGGCTTCTCGCGTGTGTCCAGCGCCAGCCAACGACAATGGAGAGTCAAAATCGACGGAGGCCCTCAAGATTGCTGCAAAACGAGGGAAGCACACGGTAGCACGGTTGTCTCGGGACCTTCTATCCCGGTCCAATTGCTTTGGGCAGCCAATTGTCTGCTTGCTGCCACGGGAGATGATTTACTCGACGCATCGACCTTGGAGCCAGTCATGACTGGCGGTGCCCCCTAGCCGCCGAGCCTCATCGTCGCCTGCAGTACCGGGAAGTCCCCGAGTCTGGTTGTACCGAATGGGATACGCATATTGTACTGTAGCTGGGGTACGTACTCACTCCCTGTGGCCTTCTTTTGCTGTGCCACGTGGTGGCAGCGGTGGTGATGATGGGTGATGGCTGTGGCGAATCAAGTTTGTTCGGGCGGCCCAAAACAGACAGGACAATGAGTGGCCAAAATGTCTTTAGTGGCACAACTTACGTAGATCATGGCTCCTAAGTGGAGCATTTTGTGATCTTGATTACTGTGCTCCGTACTTCGCAAATAAATAATATCTTAGCCGACACCAATGTCGAGCCCACAAGGCTGCCCTTCATAGTCACTGAATCGATGGCGTGCCCACAACCAGAAAGTTAATCCTTGATAGTCTAGTGGTCAGGATATCTGCTTGTCATTGAAACTCTTCTATGTAACCGCAGGGGACCTGGGTTCAATTCCCAGTCAGGGAGCCTTTTTTGCCCAATTGCAACCGCTATTTCTTTTATTCCAAACAGCGTTGTTACTTTTGCAGCAAGCACCATTGATTGCTTTTACACGGAGCATTGTAACGGTTAAGCTTAGCTTAGATTAAGTAGCTCTTCTAAAACCACTGTTTAGCCTGTGTTCCCCTTTTGCACCAGCTAGCTTGACCGTTGTATTTAGCTTTCTACTCCTACAATAACGACGAGGAACATGATATCGCTTGATGCTACCTGCTAAGAATTCAATAGCACGTTATTCAACTGTTGTAACTAGGTGCTTGGCTACTCTCTAATTGCCGGAGAGCAAATGGAGTTCAAGGGAGCGATGCAGGCGGATATGAATTTTTAACCAAGTTTAAAACAACCCTTGGCTGAAACAGTACAAAGGATATTCTGTCACATTTCAAATGATGGAAAGGACCGTCTGTCGTACGGAGGTGAAGGGAAACTGTTTTGAATATGTGCTTTAAGAATTACATGTATAAAACCTGTTGAACTCAGGAGTGGACGGGGACGGGGGAACTACCGGGGAATTGCCCAGGACAGTGCTACTCCGGGACCCGGGTGGCAGTATGGTCGCTTGGACAGACACCCAGTCGAGATTTGCAATTCTAGGGAATGTCTTTAGGTGCAACATAGCGCTGTAGCGCTTTCCAGATGACCATCTAAAGTTTTAAACCAAAGATTTACATATCAAGGGCCCTCTCGAGGCGACGTGACAATCGTACTAAACTGAGCCGGCGTATTTGATCGTATATCTCTTACTCCTCATCCTGGTCAGGCAGTCTGTAGTACCATGCCTGCCTCTGGAGCCGAGCCCCAACATCTTGATGGAGGTTCCAAGTCGAGCAGTCGTCGTGAAACTTGAAGGTAAACTCATAAGGACCGAGGCGAGCCGGGATCGTAGACGTCAGGAACGTTCCGGTTTGCACGCCCTCGGGACCCTCTGGGCCCTTTTCATCCGTCACATTGGACAGACGGAACGGGCCAGCACCGGCGACGCTGTACTTGCCAATCTTGGCCCACTCCGAGTCGGGAGAGGAGCTTGGGTTGCTCTGGTCCAGCCCCTGAGGCCGAAGGTCGGGACCCGTTGTGTCGTTGGCGGTGACCAGCAACGCGGTGTATCTGTTGGGGGTGAAGAGAGACATGCCGGAGGGGACGGGGTAGGCCCAGTCCTGAGTGATGATGTCGCCGGAAGTGGTGTTGCTGTGACTTTGTGTGAGCACGGATTTTGACAAAGGGATCTCTGGATGGCAGATGAGACTTACACCAACGTCGAGTTGATGAATCCCCATGCTCCGACGAAACATTTCATCGCCGTCTTGACGGGCGACTTCTTACAACTCTTCTCCATGATCGCAGATTGAGTGATAGGATGAAGAAAAGATGGAAGGCTTGGGTGAGAATGCGAGAAAAGGAACCTCAGGCGAAGGGTGGCTATCAAGACTTAAATGTCATTTCGTATCTTAATGGGTTCGAGATGTGCACACACGTAGTAATGACTAGAACAAAATTGTCTCGTGGCAACCACAATCGTCACACCACTGTCTAGCTCATCGGCTTTCAAATAGCTCAACGTCCTTGCCCTATCATAGCTAAGAAACCCAGCATGAAGGTGAGCACCGTTCAAGAGCTAAAACTATAGCCATCATGCCGTGATCCCTCATTTCGATCATCGTCGCCTTACAATGGTAGGGCTTTGAGTGCCGGTTTAACATCTAATTAAGGACATAAGCTCGAGAAAGGATTGCAGGCTATTCTTTGAATGGATAAACTCCGAAAGCAGGGCGTCGCGTGCACAGATTCAAGACTCTCTAATAGATACTAGTTAATTAGCCTAAAGCTTAATCGTCATTGATCCGCCAGAAGGCGTTTGTTAGTGGCTCTTCCCCTTGATATTAGATCGATGAATTGGGCGCTGGATTAGGATGTGGTAATAGTGTTAAGTCTCTTGCCACCATGATATGAGGCATCGTTACCTCTATGTAGAGGCTTCCCACAGAGTTCAGAATAGCACTTGTTTAGGATGGACCAGAAGCGATAGTCATTTTCTGATGCGCAGCTCGCTGACGGCTTTGCACTCAACTTGTCTTGCCCTTCAGCATATCGAACTCTCTGTTCATATGTATGGGCGTATTTAGGAGCAGAGCGTCGATGCTTTCTTAGTTGTCAGCGGAACTTGACATGCCCATAACTAGCGTCTTCACAAACAGAATGACAGCTGTTGCTGTGAAACTCTTTGCTCTATGCAGAAGCTCGTTGTATGCAGTTGATATACGAGGAGTTGCATTTCAAGACTGACAGGAGGTGAACACGTCAAGAGACCTGCCCTAAATGTTATGGTGCTTTTGTTGCTAGTATTTCATTACATGAGACTGGGGATGGAAGTATCGTATCGTCTTTTGGTCCCGCCGTGACCGTCACGGACTCGTGACCAAGTTCTGGACTGACAATTGGAAGTAAAACATAGGCATGGCAAGACAGTTCCAGCTCTGGGAATGAGCCTAGCCAAGAACACACAGTCGGAAGTTGAGCTCGGCAAAACTTGAAGTTGGTCCCGTTTTCAAGCTGCAATCGAAATGAAGGCACTACATCTTAATCAGCCTAGCTGAGATGGTGTTACTGCAAACTGCAAGACATACCCGGATATGTAAGGACAATCGTTGACAGCGGTTTCCAGCTGCTCAATCTAGACAAGAGGCAGCTGTGATACGTGTCTATTGAGACTGAAAGTGGAGTAGAGCAGTGCAGCTCTGTCAAGATTCAGCGATGCGGGAGTAGGAAACTCTGATTGGGAATAATGACCGGTGTGCAAATCAAGACAAAGAAATGCAATAGAACGCTGAATCCATCCCCTTCATCTCTTGACAGATGCAAAGAAGTCCGCGTTGGTCAATTCAACTGAGGTGGCTGCTCTTGATTCTTCTTCGGGCCACTTGCTGCGAGGACCCAAGCTGCGATATCTCCTTGCCAGCTCCCATGACTCCGAATGATAGAATCCGTTCGTCGTTATAGCCTCCTGAAAAGACCTGCTTTAGTGCAGAGAAAGCCTTATCGGTGTTGCCTTTCTTCTCCAGAGCATCGCTATAAAGAGTGTCAACAAGCAGGGGTGTTATAAGCACCCCATGATCGAGCAATTTGACAATATTAGATCCAAGTGCCATATCCTCTCTCCCTCCAAGCAGCTGGAGTAGTCTGCATGGGCTTCAGCCAGCCATGGAGCGAGAAAAAGGCCGTTCTCAGCTCGTAGGGCTGGCTGCTTAGCCCACTGCGGCAGAACTATAATCTATTTCCAGCTCTGGATGCAGCTTTTCGGAAAGAAGAAATTCATTCACGGTTCGATTAAGGAACTGCACTTCCCTATATAAGCATTGGCGGCCCTGCAAAGGAGTCTCAGGCTGTACAGGATATGATGTGCCGTGGGTTTCTTTTGTTCCCGACTCTTCCGAGACCGGACCAGCTGTGAAAGTATGTATGTTTGCTGCGAGGGCCATCTTATCCCACGACAGGTCCCACCTATTGACAATGTAGTCGAGCATGGCCAGTATCAGCCCGTCAAAAGAGATGTGAGATGGATGGCCGCTCATGGCGCCCTGGCTCTCCACTGGTCGTCCGTAGTACCGAAGGTGTCTGAGCGACGGCGACCAGGTGACCCCCTTGCGACGTCGGTGTTGACGACGACCCGCATCCTAACTAATAACGTCAGTAGGTATGACAGGTTGATGGTGCAGGAAGGACATGGCTCCCTTACCACATAGCCTGATTGTCAGTCTCAACGAATGACTGACCTAGATACAAACAAATGCTATTCTACCCGCCCTTTATGTCACATGGCGACGGCCCTGTTGTATGACACTTACAGAAACGGCGTTTATCAAGCCAACCGCCAGCCACGCCGCTCTCAATGGTTTTCCATCGGTACCTTGTGCCGCTTTATTCATGGTCGTAAGCAGTGTCATCCCTCCCTTCTCCTCTATAAGGCTGCGGAATGGAAAACAGGAGTCATTGATGACCGGCGAGTATCTGGTGTTATATTTCATTTTGCCAGTTTTTGATAAGTTAATAGCGCGGGTGGTGAGGCAAAATTCACATTGTACATGAGGAACCACGCACCAGAGTGGCCCTGAGCAGTCTCTTTGGTAGTTACCCATGGCTCGAACGCTGCACTGGTGAGGGTTGACGATTCTCATTCAACTTGGAAGTTCTCACTATGAGAAGAGAAGACCAGCCTCTCGTTAATCTGCAGTAGATCTCGTGAGGCGGGTAGGCTTTCCTTACCTCATGCTCGTCCATGGTTATACGCCGTGTTCTTCGCCCCGACCTCGCGGAGGGGTTATGGGCCCGTCTCGGGGCTTTCTTGGTGCTTGGGAGCGTGTCCGGGCCGTCGCCCAGCGTTGCTCGTCTCCCTTTTCTCCGAACCCGAAAGGGCGCGATGGCGAGCTCGCCTACCCTGCTGCTTCTTTCGCCAGCCTCTTGATGATGGGGGGGCCCATTCCGATTCGCACGTCCCGTTGTGCCTCCAGCTAGAAAAGCAAATCATACGCTTCGCGAAATCGGCGCCGGGGGGCGCGCGGAGCGGGCTCGATCGGGGCGCTGCCGCCGAGACCCAGCGATGCGGCCACGAGAAGAATCTTGGAGAGATGCGAAGGATTCACCATGAGCTTGTCCGTATGGACTTGTGGCTGAGATCGGTCGAGCAGTTCTTTCTGAGGATGAAGGGGCGGTATTGATGCTAAAAGTGAGACGAGAGCAAGGCCATCCTCAGGAGGGTTATGCTAAAAGCTCGGTTGGTTAAAAATATTTCAAAATTCGGGTTGAAACTACTCTGTCCCGACTTCGAAGTTTGAGGTTGGCCAGTTGTTCCTGATTAATTGTTGGCAAAGTGACATCATCTGACTACAAGCTTGGCTGGGATGGTTGTGATGCAATGAGCGTAGAACTGAACTCTGTTGTAAGGAGTTGATGTGTAACCCGGGTTGCATGGCTAATATGCCTATGACTAGTCACCTATTCAAGAGCTGCAGACGGTAGGCACATCTCGGCCCAACCCCTGGACTGGACTGGATGAATGTTGACGCCGAGATCTGTGCTCCGCCCCTCTTTCCTATGATCTATCATGAAAGTTGAGCCTTTTTATTAGTTTGATATGGCTGTGCCACCGTCAACCAACGAGCAGCCGCAGTACCACGGCTGAGCCCTAAGTCAGCTCATGAAAGGAGACGTTGTCAAACTGGCCACTCACAGTAAACAAGTTGTGGCGGCGCCCGGGAGTTTGTATCAGATGGTCGATGTCTGGTCTTATAAGTCTCTCCATTGTTCCTTGCAGTCTTTGGACTATCCACTTGCTCCAGCTCAAATAGATGTCCACCACAGCAAACCGGGCCAAGTAGACAGACATCCCTCACTGACTCTAGGCCATATTAGCCATCACCTGCGCGATACTTGACAGTCATGCCAGACCTTCACAGGATTGAGTTCCAACAGCTCTGCGCCGTAATTAGATTGGTGGATTCGACATGGCTCCGCAGAAACGTGATCACATCTCCATCACCACCACCACCACCACCACCACGACGGTTGGTTGGCAGTTGGAACGATAACTCATGGAGCCATGTGATTACCCATTCGAGAGAAGGGCGCGCCAAAATGCCGAGGTTCCGGTACCACACTCGCCTTATCTTTGTCCCGTCTTTGTCCAGATAAGCTCGCTTGGTCAAAAGGCTACATTCCGATCCGACGCAAGCGGTCCCATCTCACACGACTATGTATTGAACGATACATATCCGTACAAGTAAGTGATTGCAGATCATGGAACAACTAAAGCTTTAACTCGGCCATTCAGGCCCTGAGAGGCTGACTGATGGAACCCCATCAGGGGAACACAATAAGCCTCGCCCTCGATAGCATGCACAATGCCAAAAGGACCATGTCCATCGTCAATAATCCAACAATAGTCCAGAAACGAAACCCCCCCTCCTCTGGATCTCGTACCCACACTCACAAGCATCCGGATCCTTCGCCGACTACTGTACCGCAATGTCTTAGTAGCCCCCTCCTCCCCTCGATGCCGTCCGACGCGGCATACGGCACAGCGCCCCCTTTAGTCATAGATGACCATCTTTCCCCCGTCTGTCTCACTCTCACCTCAGACACACACTCACAAACACACACGCACAACACTCATTCTCCCATTTTCATTGTTCCACTCATCCCGGCATCGTCACCGTCACCATGTTGGACCACACACAACAGCAAGACGGTTCAGGCCCCGCGGACGGCTCGCCCTCGCCCCCCCACGGCCGCCGCTGGGCAGACGACGAGACGACACGCCGCATCTCATCCTTCCTGGCCCTCGCCGCCACTGAAACCGAGACCGCCGACCTCGCGAGCCTCCACGGCGCCGCCGTCGAAGCCGACGAGATCCTTCGCCAGATCAACCCCGCCGGAGGAAACCCTCCGTCAGACGGCAGCGACCCGGCGGCCTTCACGGCCTCCATCCCGGACATCGAGGCCCGCCACGCCCGGCTCCGCGACCTCATCGCCCGCCTCTCCCGTCCGCACCTGAGACCCTTGAGGCTCACCTCCCTGCCGCCCGAGATCCTCGCCATCGTCGTCGCCCACTGCGAAGGCGGCGCCGGCCGCCAGGACGACGACGAGGACGACCACGACAGCAAGAATACCGACAACGACAACAACTCAGACGCCGCCGTCGCCGCGATCCGCAACCTCCGCATCACAAACCGCGCCCTCGCCTCCCTCGCGGCGCCGCACCTCATCCGCACCCTCGACGTCTCCCTGACCCCTTCCTCCCTCGCCAGGCTCGACGCCATCTCGCACCACCCGACGATCCGCACCGGCGTCCTCCGCCTCCGCGTCAGCCTGGCCTCCCACCCGCCCCGGCTCGCCGCCGACCTCGACTCCTTCGTCCGCTCCGCCTTCCGCCGCCTCTCGCGCGAAGCCCAGCGCCACGACCGCGTCCGCCGCCTCGCCAAGCCGGACGCCGAAAAGCACGCCGCCCGCATCCGGGAGTGGATCCCCGACCCCAACGGCGCCGGGTCCGACTTCCTCGTCCGCGCTTTCGCCGCGTTCGCCCGCCGCCGCGACGCCCGCGAGGCCGTCCGCGCCGCGCGCTTCGGCGGTCGCGTCGCCGACGCCCTGGCGCGCATGCGCAACGTGAGGTCCCTCCGCATCGACGACGAGACCGCCCGGCCCTCGTGGCACGAGAAGTACCCCCCGCGCAGCGAGGACGACCCCCTCGTCGACGAGGCGGCGCTGCTGGAGCTCGTGACGCTGCCAATGCGATGGGAGGCCGCCGCCGCGTGGGAGGCCGCCGACGAGAGCGACCACCCCGTCGAGGTCCTCCGCGACCTCCTGGTCGCCCTCGGCCGGCGAGGGGAGGTGCTACCACCGCTCACGCGGCTCGACGTGAAGCTGACGCCGCCGGCGCGGTACGTCGGGCTGTCCTGCACCGAGGCCGAGCGCGAGAACATCCGGCGCGCCGTCCGCGGGCTCCGCCGCGTCGACTTTGAGGTGAAGCCCTCGCGCGACGTCCGCGACGAGTTCGACCCGTTCGCCTGGCCGCCGCGCGGACCCGGAGAGCTCGCGGCCCTCGGCGGCTTCATGAGCGCCGCGCTCGCATCACCGGCTCTCGAGGTCGCGAACCTCGACTTCGGGGCCCTGCGGCGCGAGAACCAGGACCTCTGGGCCCTCGACGCGCTCCTGCCGTCCGCGCCGTCGGAGGGGTGGGGGTGGGGGTGTTGGCCGCGCCTCCGCCGGCTGACGCTGCACCACCCCTGCCTCCGCGCCTCCGACCTCAAGACCCTCGTCGCCGGCAGCGAGCGGCTGGCCTGGCTCGGCATCGAGGCGCCGCACCTGAGCGAGGGGTCCTGGGCCGAGGTCTTGGAGATGCTGCGCGGCAGGACGGATCCGCGGAGACGGGAGCGGGGCGAGACGCCGATGGAGGTGGGCGCCTTGACGACGCCGACGGGCGGCGAGGCCGAGGACATGTCGTTTGCGGAGTACGATGCCGTCTTCTCGGAGCCCAGGGAATGGGCCGCGTATGTGGAGGAGGAGGAGGAGGAGGAGGAGGAGCTTGAGGGAAAGGAGGCGTCGATGAACAAGGGCCCGCCGCTGAGCGCGGCGATGCGGTATGTGATGCATTTGCAAGCCGAGAACCCAATGTTCGTGACGCAATGAGCCGTCAAATGAGTTGAAGCGTCGTGTTAGTCTGTGACGGTACCTATGCACGGCGTATCAGAACCGTCTCGTGATGAATTCTCGTCGCCACGGGTGACGGGGCGAGTTGCACCGCCTCTGGCCCGCGACCAGCTGGATCATGATGATACAATATGACTTGTCCGACCAGCTCTACGGGTCATCAACTTCAAGTGCAACACAGAGCGCATATTTTCCTAAAAGGAAGGTCAAATCTATCCCTCGGCGAGGCCTTGACGTCGCTACCATCCTAGACTTTCACTTACAGCCCGCCGGATTACGGAAACGAATCCCGAGTGATGTCGCCGACCGTTCCCCCACCCCTTTTCTTGTTGTCATGAAGTGTTGGCTTCACAAGATTGCAAGTCCTGACCAGGGTCATCATGCCATGAGACGTGCCAGTGGGCCACGATGGCACAGATTGAACTCGCAACGTCGTCTATAGCCCCCCCCCCCCCCCCATATCTCTTCCCCCTCCCGGATCCTCCCCCCCTGTCTCTCAACATAATCCAGCGGCAACCGCACGGCAAAGCAGTCGATAAGCAGGCCCCTGGAGCCGGTGATGGATTCCCGTCCGGGAACGTCCATGTTCTTATTGGGTCTCCGCAGTAGCATCCGCAGGCCAGCAGCAACAAAACCAGTCTAGTGTCGTAGATTGGGGAGACCAGGAGCTCGGAAATTGTAACGTTGCTATCAGATCGCGGACCCGGATCTAACGTACCGACCGGCCACAATACATCTGCAAGGTACGCTTCGAAATTGTTGTTGTTGTGGTGGTGGTGTAATATCCGTTGCTCTGAGGGGTAAAGGTTGTGATATCCCGGTTGCGACCTTGTACAATCACATACCTCTTCATCGCCTCCTTCCCTCCCGTGGATGCTAGGTTCCCCTCATCGGCTCTTATCAAGCTGCAGCATACCCCGCGCCTACGCATGGCCGTTGTGCCATGTCTGCCACCGCTTGTTTTCATTGACATGGAGATGCTTATATATCCCCATGGTCTAACCGAATGGGAGTTCTCTTCCACCAAGACCCAGCCATCGTAACGGAGAAGTTGACATACCTCGACCTTGGCGATGCGCTTCACACCCATTCTCGTCCTTCTCGCCCTCAAGGCGGTGGCAGACTCCCTGCCCGGCCTCCCGACGGTCCCCTACACGTCCACAGGCGGCACCTTCTCCTCCGCCTCCTTCAGCAGGATCATCGTCTCCTCCGATTTCGCCGAGTTCGTCGACGACGCAGGCCAAACCCTCATCCCGCCGACTCTGCACTCTTTCGCCACTACCTTCGCCTCGGACCTCGCTTCCGTTGTGGGCCTCGACATCCCCGTCGAGCTCGGCGCTACTGCTGAGCAGGGATCGATATTCTTGACCCTCGGTGACGCGAGCCTCTACAAGGACGCTGCCGGTCGTGAGACTTCTGAGGGGTATTCGCTGAACGTCACGGTCGACGGCGTTTTGATCTCGGGCGCGAGTCCCTTGGGCGTTTGGTGGGGAACCCGGACCCTGCTGCAGCAACTGGTCCTCGGTGGCGGGGAGGTGAAGTTGGGCTATGGGATCGATAGCCCTGGATGGGGGGTTCGGGGGATGATGGTACGCATTTCCCTTTTTGGCCCGGCCTCGGTCAGACCCGGCCGCCGGTGGATGCCCCCTCTCGGGCGGCCCGGCCCCGATTCCGATTCCGTGGGCCGATCCCGGGGCCTGATTGCAGAGCTCGTCCGCTGACCAGCCACCAAAGCTCGACATTGCCCGCCACTACTACCCTCCCGACTTCCTCGTCGAAATGTGCGCTTACATGTCCTTCTTCAAGCAAAACACCTTCCAGCTGCACCTCAGCGACAACCTCTACAACAACATCGCCATCTACTCCCGCGAGCGTTCCCTCTCTCTCTACGCCGCCTTCAGGCTGCTGTCCGACGACCCGGCCGTCGAAGGCCTCAACAGGCGCGCCAACGAGTCCTACACCCGCGACGTCTTTGACGACATCCAGGCCCGCTGCGCCGCACGGGGCGTTACCGTGCTGCCCGAGATCGAGGCGCCGGGTCATGCGCTGGTCATCACGCAGTGGAAACCCGAGCTCGGTCAGCAGAGTGATTTGAGCCTATTGAACATTTCGAATCCCGAGACGATCCCCGTCGTCAAGAAGATCTGGGACACCTTTCTGCCGTGGTTCCACACCAAGACGGTGTCCATCGGGGCGGACGAGTACGTGGATCCAACATTGAGCGAAGGGTAAGTCAGTCACCCCAGGACAGTGGCCCCAATTCGAGCCTTCTCACCCACAATGCAGGGCACTGGTTGGTGAATACACGCGTTTTGTCGACGAAATGAACGAGCACATCACGAGCACGTCCGGGAAGCACGTCCGCATCTGGGGAACGTTTGCGCCCTCGGTCGGCGGCAGCGTCAATAAGTCGGTCTCGATCCAGCACTGGGCCAACTTCGAAGCCGACCCGCTCCATGATTTCGTCAACAACGGTTACGACGTGCTCAACTCGGGCGATTACATCTACACAGTTGGGAAATGGTCGCAGTGGTACGGCTCTACCTTGAGCCTCGAATTCATCTTCCACGGCTCGCCCGACAGATCTGCCTTTGCGCCCACCGTCTTTGATCGCAACAACGCAACCAACAACGCCGCGAGGAACAGTCCTTCGCTGCTGGGGCATATTGCGCCTCAGTGGAACGACTACGGCCCAAACGCAACGACGGTGAGCGAGGGATACTATCAGTGGCGTGACGGGTTGCCTGCGCTCGCGGATAAGCAGTGGGGAGGCGAGGTCGCCGAGGCCGACTACCAAGGATTGTTTGCTGCGCTGCAGCCTCTCGCGCCGGGCCAGAATCTCGATCGCAGGGTCGCGTCAAAAGGATCGACAATTTTGGAATACGACTTCAGGCAGGGACGCGGCAGCAACAGTACGGTCGAGGATCTGTCGGGGAATCAGTACCATGCGACATCGACGTGTGCTGCGGGCGACCAAGGCGCCTTTCTCACGCCCTCGTGCCGTATTACGACCCCGCTGGGGCAAAAGGGGCGCAACTACACACTCTCATTTTCCATCAAGCCCACGTCGGATGCCAAGGGGGCCATCTTCAGCGGTGGGGACAGCGGGCTCTGGTTTGGCAACGGGACAGTGGGCGCCGTCATGCTCTTCTCGGGGGAGAGCACGTACGCGCTCAACTACACGTTCCCCGTGGGGTCGTGGACGAACGCGAGCCTCATCGGCAGGGGCAGGCAGACATTCCTGGCCGTCGGGGCGGGCGAACCCATGGAGTTTTTGACCGTCATGGGGTGGAACGGGGACCGGTTTGTGTGGGCGCCGATTGCAGTGGAGGCGCCGCTGGCAACAGTCGGCGGCAGTGGGTTTGAGGGCATTATCGGCGGGATGAAGCTGGTTGACGATGCCTAATGATAATACTAGAATGGCCTTGTCGTGATACAATAAGGCTTGTTTGTGTAGTTTCGGTTGCTCGCCCGGCTTCGGGACACCATTCCGCTCGAAACATATGCTCCGGCGTTACGTTCCTTGGAGATAACAATTCGACGAGACGGAGTAGACTGAGTTGTATGGTGTGAGATGGAAGTGATAATACACCGCGGTCATCGTGAGGCTTCAGGTTGGCAATGACGGCGACCTCATCTGTGACCCGACAATTGTCAGCTCAGTGACAAAACACTCATCAAGGACTAAATGGTGCCAGAATGTTCTCTCACAAGAAGGGGTGTATGACGGTGCGATGGTGCCTTTCGGGGCCGATCGTCGAAGTCGCCGTGCGATCCCCCGGATCACAGGTGGTGGTGGTGGTGTGGCCGTACCAGACTGCTGATCGAGGCCCTTCGGGGCCTTTGGCAGTGGGCCAGGGACAGGTACAGGGACCCTCCATACCTAGGTAGGTAGGCAGAGGGTATCATTGTGTGCGAGGTATGCTTCGGTCAGGAGGCGGTGGGCCCCCCTGGCAACGGCAACGGCAACGGCAACGGATGCTCGCTGCAGGGATGGGCAACGGGCCAGGGGCTGAATCTCCATGAAGGGGTCCTGGTGAAGCAGTCCACCACAACCACAGGCAGCCGCAGCCATTCAGGAGAAGGCGTTTGGACTTGATTCCTGCCTTTGGACCATGGTCGGTCTCAATCAGACACCGCAGGCCAAATCTCCAAGGACAGCCGGGTGCCCACTCCCCCTCGGATAGACCTTTGGGCGCAGGGCATGGTGGGTTACGGCGATGAGTTTTGGCAATTGGTTCTGACCGAAGAAGCTTGTCACGCTCCGCTGAGCAAATGCGCTGTTCATGGCGGTGACGAGTGGTTGATTGAGATGGTGGATGGGACGAGATGATGATGGATTGAGCTGATGATGAAGGATGATATCAACGAGTCTTCGTCTCAATGTCGGCCAGATTGCGGGATGAATGTGCGGACGAGGGCGACGACGGAACCGCAGCGGGACGGACGGATGACGGATAATTACGATACGTGGACGGCCAATAGGCGTTTGCAGAAACAACCCAAGTCTCGTGTTGATTTCAGATGGAGGGTCGAGGAGCAGGATGGATGCGCACGGCGGGGTAGAAACGAAGGACGATGACGTCTACCACGTGTACGGAGCAGTGAGTGTGCTGCAGAATCCATCTGATCCCTTTGATCTTTCGAGGAGCTTTGGATTGTCAGTCGGGAAGTCATGATCGCGGTTGTAATTGATTGGTGATGAAATGCAAAGCCGTTTCTGCGCACACGGG
Source organism: Colletotrichum tanaceti (assembly GCA_005350895.1). Lineage (NCBI taxonomy): Eukaryota > Fungi > Ascomycota > Sordariomycetes > Glomerellales > Glomerellaceae > Colletotrichum > Colletotrichum tanaceti. Next base: position 2,542 of record PJEX01000568.1, on the reverse strand, counting down.
ACGCTCGGAGACAATTGAGAGTACTGGAGGCACGTACCGGAAGCTAGGAAGACATTTTTTCTTCTTCCTCTTTTTCTCTTTCTCCTCTCTCTCTCTCTCTCTCTTGTAAGTCTTGTTGGGGTGTTATTCTTACCTTTCCTGCTGCCGCCGCCTCCGCCGCCGCTGCTCCTGCTGTGGCGGCTGTCGCAGTTGCTCTTGCCTGTTGTGTTCTATCCAGCATTGCAACGCCAACGGCCCATGGTGTACATACAGTCTTCCGACACAGTGTCAAAGGGACACTAGTGTGGGGCGGTGCTCAGAGTTTACCAGGGCCCAAAAGTCAAAACAAGGGAAGGAGCGGGGCAGACCGAGTCAATTGCCCTGCTCTTTCTCATTCCTATTTGCGTTTCCAGCTTCCTACTGAGATTCCAAGTTTCCAACCGGGTCCCTGCTGTCCTACTCCTTCCTTCCTACCTATGTGCTTGTTCTTTTGCTTACAGTAGCCCCTCTGTAGACTGTACTTTAGCTGCCTTACCTTAGGTACCTTACCTTAGGTACCTAGCCAGCTAGCTACGCATCTTATACCCTCGTAGTTACCTATTAGGTGCTTGCTTTCTATACTTTGCTTCCTCTACAGGCAGACGCAGGACACAAACCTGTACTCTACTCAAGCTAAATGTTTGTTTTTATTCAAGTTCATCTTGCTGTTGTTACGCTTGGTAATATGTGTAAACGCGAGGAGTTCTGCCGCAGAAAGTGCTGCTATCTGCTAGTTACGATATGGAGGAAGAAGGTATCCGTAGTAACCAGCAGAAGGCAGGATGGAAAGAGCACACAAGATTCACGCAACTGCGACCATGCGAGGTACCTAGCACCTAGGTAGGTAGGTAGGTACACTTTGCGCGTAAGTGTCTACCTACCTAAGGTAGGTAGGTAAGCACTGTACGAGGTACCTCTCGTAATGTACGTACCCTTGCCATCGTGACCATCACCATCACCACCATCACCACCATCACCATCACCACCACCACCATCACCACCATCACCACCATCACCATCATCACCATCACCACCACCATTACCAACATCCCATCTCCCTCGTTACCATTGCCATCGTCATCGGCACAACAACCCCGATTCCTCTCGATGCGCAAACCAGTCCCCATCACCCCTCAACAGGGGTCGACAGTGATTGGTTGGGTATCTGTACACGGTACTCGAACTTCAGACTCGGGAGTCGGTCCGGTGGGGACCTCACTGTCATCAGGTACCTGTACTGTGAGTGGTTAGTCGGCTGGAAGGATCCAAACGCCCAAGGGACCCCGGAGCTAGTCCCGTCATCGACATCTTCGCTGTGGTTGGCCCATCGCTCTTATGGCCTGCGGCTCTCGGTCAGCTCCACGATGTTTGACGGCAGTGGACGATGGACGACGACGGCGGCGGTGGTGACGACCGATAACAACAACAGTTGGTAGACACGACCAACGGACCATACTTTAGCAATCCATGGCGCGCGCACACACACACACAAGCACGCACGCACGTACCTGAAGCCGCTACTTGCGTTGCAACTCTGCCCGACTGGCGAATGCTACGAATACCACGCCTGCGGATACACCTTGCCCATCGTCGTCGCAGACACCCTCGGATCTCGCCAGCAACTCTTTGTCTCTCTCGGCAACAGGGTCTGGCCTTCCACCACATGTCCAACCCATCTACCTATGCCCATGGCATACCACCATCTTCTCTCCTACAGGTAGCTAGCCTCGATCTTTTCCCCCGGGGCGTCGACTCGCTCAACACCAGACTTGCTCCCTCTCGCTACTTTGCCGATGTTCAAACACACAGAAACACCGCAATGTCATTGGTTTCCCATCCACGTGCTGCTGCGCTAAGACCGTCTAGGCCCCTAGTGTAAAGTGTTCGCTTCAATGAACCAGACCACATCGGGCTTGGCATACACCTGGATTCGAGGGCCACCCAAGACACTTAAACACGCACAATACGCCGCCGAGTCCGGCACAAAATGTCACCGGGTTATTGCCCCTGAGTTGCAGAAAGACAAGCTACACGCTTTCTTCGTCGGCCGCTAACCTCTAGCACATGTCGGGAATTCCGAGCGTCACACCCCCAGGCAAAACGAAGCCAAACGAGCAAATGAGAGAGAATGAGAGAGAGGGGAGACAGAGAGGAAAGAGAGACATAGTCCATTCCCACCAGCGCGGCGCACCTCAACATCCACATGACGACCCACGGGAATGACTGGGCTACGCCTGAACTCCCTGGTCCCCTCGAGGGTTGCAATGGCCAATCTCCAAACTGCCCAAAGAACCGGTTTCCCGCTCAGGCAAGGATGTGCGCCGCCTTGGTCTCGGCCCTGCAAGCCCACGAACACTCTCCTCCTCCCAGGCCTGTTAGTTAGGCTCTCACCTCTCTCTCTCTCTCTCAACCTTTCTCTCTCTCGACCGACTGTCCTTGCACTAGTGTACCTCGTAGTGTGCGCCCTCGGTCGACGCTTGCTGCCGCTAGCCACAATGTTCCTGTCCCTTCCACTGCATCATAC
>PJEX01000567.1:0-22509 GCA_005350895.1 Colletotrichum tanaceti | reverse complement strand
GGGGGGGGGGGGGGTGGGGATGTTTCGACCCAACCCTCCTTTGCTAGAGCAGCTAGACAAATGGCGGTTCTCTACCCACCTGGCTGATCTCTTCCGGTCGGAGCGGATCCAGCGGATGCACTTTTCGGGCAGCGCTGATGTCTCCCATGGTTGGCGAGGCTTGATGAGATATCGAATCGAATCCCGTAAAATGAATGATGATGATTGAAAAGTTGCTAGTGGGTGTTTGAGATGAGACTTCGCGGTGCCAACTTCAATGCTGAGAAAGGCGAGTGAGTGTTGGCAGGGTTTCTTTTTTTAATCATTTCATCTCCAACAAAGCCACGCCGAGAGCGGCCCGGCCGCCCGCACGTGTGGTGCATATGGCAACTCTCCGTATCCCCGCACCGGACGCACTCGCATCACATGGTCCTCCGAAAGATAGGGTAATGCTCGAAAGTGGAGATGTTTTGGCCGGCGCCGTTCCCCCAACGAGGTAACTTGATAAGGATCATGAGGTGTTGTCGAGGCGGCTTCCGGTCCTCCGATTCCCGGCCCGGTTATCGTCCGGCCCCGGTCCGGCCCAGATAACCGGCAAGCCCTTTCCCGCGGCCGAAGCATCGTACTTGGACGTATCGTTTCCGATTTCGGGGGAGAGGGATGTAGTCCCGGATGTTGGTCGAGCCATGCGAAAGAGGTATCAAGTCAGGGAAAATGAACGCCGAAGATGATTGCAATGTTAGCCTTCTGACAATGTAATTGACTGTTAACATCCTCTGTCGTAATGTTGATTCCTGTCCTGGGAAAATACATAAATCTCTCGCTCCATGTAAATAGCTACCAACATCGCCAGCTTGACCTTTCTGTCGCTTCCAATAAGTCACCTGGGGTCATTTGATATTCTTGAAAATGCCCCGACTCAAATCCTGGCCCGGAAAGTGAGCCATCCGTCGAGGAGCAAGGCGCGGGCGGCGAAGAAGGAGACTCCGCCGAGAAAGGCGATGGCCAGATAGAAGCCCGAGAGCGCTGTCCCGCCCATGCTTTCGAGCGTCTGTCCGCCGATGGGCACCGTCACCAATAGCGAGAAGCTGGCGACAAAGTTCATTGTGCCTGATGTCGACCGGGTTAGCTGCAATCATGGATGGACAACAGCAATGAGTTGCGCGGTATTACGGGCCAGAGGGAAGAACGCTCACCGAGATATCTGCCGTAGTCCTTCGGTTCGCAGGTTTTACCCACGCACACTACGGGTGTTGTTATAAGATTGCTGTTCATCATCAATTACGGGCAATATGCCCATTGCCCACTCACCTGGAGTGCTGGACAAGAAAGATCCTGACCCGTATCCCCATAGAGCAGCAAAGGCATACAACGCCCCGATATGCTTGGTCCCAAAGGGCACGAAGACAACTCCGGTAAAGACAATCGAAACCCCTATCATTGTCAGCAGGATGTTGAGATGCCCGAGCCTGTCGCCGATGATGCCGGTCATGATGCGGCCAAGACAGGACGTGCCGTTGAGGATCGCAACCAGGGAGTATCCGACGTCGGGACCGAAGCCCGAGGCGATGGCGAACGTCGGCAGCAAACCGGTTATACCGAACACGACGAACTCGAGGAGAAACAGGCCCATCGCCATGAAGCCGAAAGCAGGAGACCGGAAGGCCGAGAGGTTCAGCATCGCGCCCGTCCTGCCCACCGGCGGCGCCCCGGCGATTCCGGCGACGCACAGCCGGGGATACGGCAGGAAGCACAGGACGCCGAGGGTCATGATGCCGAGGACGAGGAGGCCCAGGACCCTCATCGACCACCGCCAGCCCAGCGTCGGCAGGACCGAGCGCAGCATCATGGAGATGGTGACGCCGCCAAAGGACGAGCCCGAGAGGGCGACGCCCATGGCGAGCCCCTTGCGGCGGCGGAAGAGCTTCCCGATGACGGCGATGGCGACGGTCGAGGCGAGGGCGCCGCCGACGCCCCCGAGCACCCCGAGGCAGAGGACGAAGTGCCAGTACGCGGTGCACTCGCCCATGACGAAGAACACCGGCACGTACAGCGCCGCGGAGGCCGGGGCCAGGAACCTGGTGCCGTAGGCGTCCACGAGGGGGCCTGCCTGGATGCCGAGCATCAGGCCCAGCGAGGTGAAGATGCCGCTGATCCAGCCCAGGTCGCGAGGGGGGTACGCGCTCAGCTGGTTGAGTTGGAGATGGGACTGCACGGTTCCGACGGACTGCATGAAGCCTGTGAAGCCTGGGTCAGTCTACTGACAGCGCGGAAGAATAAGAGAAGGAGAAGGAGAAGGAGAAGGAGAAGAAGAAGAAGAAGAAGAAGAAGAAGAAGAAGAAGAAGAAGAAGAAGAAGAAGAAGAAGAAGAAGAAGAAGAAGAAAAGAAGAAGCCGAACGGGTTCTTCTCACCATAGGACGGGTAGAGAAACATGAACGAGCCCACGACGCAAAGCCATGCCAACGGGTTCGACTCTGGTTCTCGGCGTCGGTGGCCGGAACTGGGCCGAGGAGACCCCTCCATGGCACGCAGCTCAACCGCTTCAGGTGGTGTCTCGGGCGGAACAGGTGCAGCGGCGACATGATCCTGCACTTTTTGCTCCTCTGTATCTCTCATCTTGCTATTTAGGATGGGGGTTTTTGGGGGGGAGTTTAGTGAGACGGCTTACTGCTCAAAACACAGATTTTTAATATCTCATCAAGCTTTTCCAGGCCCGGAACTCTCTTTTATACCGGGACACAACAGTGCAACCCTTCTGCCGGCCCGAAGACGGCAACCTTGCAAGAGTCATCGGTACGCGCAGACGGCGCGGTCCAACGCACCAACCCTGTTTGTCACGAAAATGATATCAGGTGGGGGGGCACTGACGCCCTACTTTGGACAGATGGCGGCGCCCTGGGGTCTGGAACCGCCTGCGCAAGGGGAGAGAGACATTCCGCTATGAGGCAGGCTTACGCGGGAAAAGACAGACGCGAGGCGGGCGAGACGCAGTCAGCATTGGCAATACGTTGATGTTTCGTGCTATCGGTTCAATATGAGAGGTATAACGTGATTTGTTAGAGTCTTGGTCTGCTTGAGGCCATCAAAGTGATGTCCATCTATCTACAGGTACGAGGCCTCGACCAAGAAGCCAACAGTGAACTTGGAGTGGCGCAGGATTGCCGGCCATTGGATGGTGTCGTAGCTCTGCAGAAAACCGACAAGTCAGACACGAAAACCATCATCACCAACCGCGGCTAGGAGAGGGGGTTTATGACTTACGTCGTTGGGGGTGTGGATGTAAGGGGTCGAAGTGCGAATGGGCTCGTCGCAGACATAGGCGGCGGCTAGCAGAGCACAGGGTTGTCAGCGCGGGACTCGCATATTTCCAGGAGGGACAAAGATAGATATATATATATATAGAGAGAGAGAGAGAGAGAGAAAGAGAGAGAGAGACTTACGGAAACCGTTGGAGCGCGCGGAGGCGTGGTCGGAGCAGCCGTATCCGCAGGTGTCGGTGGTGGGGGCGAGGCCGGTGTACTGCGTGGCGACGAGGCGGACGTAGCTGGACAGGGCGGCGTCGACGTAGTCGTTGTAGACGGAGACGCGGCCCGAGGGCGAGTAGCCGGCCATGTCCTGGTTGACGAAGCCGAGGACCCTCTTGCCGGCGGCCTTGTAGTTGGCGAAGATGGCCGACGAGCCGCGCAGGCCGGCCTCCTCGGCGGCGTAGAAGTGGAACTCGAGCGTGTTCTTGGGCTTGAAGCCGGCGCTGGCGAGCACGCGCAGCGCCTCGAGGATGACGACCACGCCGGAGCCGTTGTCGTCGGCGCCGGGGCCGCGGGCGGTTGAGGAGCCGCCGGTGGAGTCGAAGTGGGCGCCAACAATCACTGGGTGATGTTAGTTTAGTCTTGCCCTCCCGAACGAGATGGAGAGAGATGGAGAGAGAGATAGAGAGAGATGGAGAGAGATGGAGAGAAACTCACCCAGGTCGGAGCTGGTTCCGGGAATCTTGGCAATGATGGAAGGCTGGTTCCAGCTGTGGGTGAACTGCGTCACGGTGATGGCCGAGTTGACCGCCGCGACGGACTTGACCTGGTTGAACAACCAAGTGGCCGACTGGGTGCCGTACGTGGAGAGGTAGTATCGGTTGTAGAAGCTGCGTGCGTCGTCAGAAACTACAACAAGGAATGCAACAGCAACAAAACAAAACAAGACCTCGTGATTAGGGAGGGACAGGGATGAAGCATGCATACTCGGTCAACGTCTTGAGCCACGACTGAGGCTGGGTGTTGGAGACCCGGGCAATCAACGTGTTGGCCTCGCTCACGTGGGAGAGAGCGGTCGGGTAGGTGACGGCTTGTCTGGCCTCGAGGGCGGACTCGGGCGGCGTGGACAGCACGGCCAAGACCTCTTTGTCCTTTTGAGAATCCGGATACATGGTCAGCGTTTATGTGTTTCCAAGTTTCAACCCCCCTTCCCCGGACGACGACGTATCCTTGTCAAGGTCATACATACCGTGATGTCGGTGATGTCGAAGAAGCCAATGTGCTTGTTGATGTAGTTCTCAATCTTCTGCTCCTCGGTGACCCAGACACCGGCGTCGGCCTCGGACGTCTTGATCAACCGGAGCGCAGGGTTGACCTTGACCTCGTCGGCGGCCGGGGCGGCCAGGGCAACCCCGGAGGCCGCGAGGATGGCGAGGGCGGCGTTGAGATGCATCGTTGAGACTCTCTTGCTGATTATAACTTGTGACTGATATTAGGGAGGGGCAGAGAAGACAAACCAGAGACACAACTCCATCCAAGCCCAAGAGGTCAGAGGTAGTCCCCCCTCCCTCCCTTTATAAGCACCATCCAAGATCTGCTCCGGAGCCCATTCAGACCATACACAACAAACAATCCCTCCTCTCCTCCGCCTCTCCTCTCCTCTCCTCATGTCCCATCCCCTTCCCCCTCCCCCCCCTCGGGAGATGTGGAAGATCGCCCTGTACGAACGGCAGGATCCGTTGCCCCAAACAGGCATCTGAATCTCGCTGTGCAACCGACCCCCACCGCCCGCGGCACGCAATACGACGAGCCAAACGGAAACAGGAAGCCCGTTAGCAGAGAGTCCACAACCGGTGCTCAGTTCCTCGGGGCAATGGCAAGCTTGCGGCAGGAGCATTTAAGCTTATCATGATCGCCAAGCACGCCCGCGCTTAGGGAGCTGCTCAGCTGCCCGACTCAGCTAGCCTCGGGGCGGCTGGTTGGCCAGGGTTCACCGAATCACCGCCGTCAGTGGTCACCCCCCCCTCCCCGGGCCGGCAGTCCCCACACAGCTGTGGCCGCCGTCTTGGGGCATTGCCATTGGGCGGTCTCCGGCCCTCCTCCCCCGTACGGTTTGGGCTCTGGGCGGATTCCACTTAACGCCAGCGGGTGATGAGCTGTTTTCTGCGCCACGAAGCGGTTGGGATGGGGGTGGCGGTGGCGGTGTTGTTGTCATCTCTCAGAGGGATCTAATAGTCTTTCTCTCAAGGCATCGTGGTAACTCACAGACAAGGTCAATGAGGATGGATATGTTGGGAATGAATCCCAAGCTTGGGAGGAAGCTTGGAATCCATGAGCGTTGTCAACAACCACACCCTCCCGTTTACGGTGATGGAGACCGAAAATGCTGGCGGGCCCCAACGAGTCATGGTCTGTTCCGAATTAGGCAACTCAAAAGTGCTAGTACACAATGCTCAATCTTAGATTCATGTTGTGTTGTTTGAGGTTGATTAATCTCAAGCCCACAGCTTTTGGCGATAACGCTGCCTCAATATCCGTACAACGAAATCATTCAACTTCACACTTGCGGGTCAAATATTGGCAACAGTTGCGACGTAGATTTTTAGCTTCTTTATGCCTCATATTGAGAAAAAAATAAGAAAAAAACAGCTACTTTCTCTGTTTGAAAAAGACAGCCGCTACAAAGTAGGATGTGTAGAAATGTTTATGTCTACAAGATAATCGAACAGGAAACCCAAAACCCCAAGACCCAAACCCAACTTTCCTGGATTCATGACACCTACGTGTCAGGATTTATTGAATCAACAATGGGTGTAGATGGGCGGGCAGGCAGCCCTACTATACACCAGTTAGCATGCCCAAACTCTCCACTGGCAGTGGTGTTGTACCGTTGCTAGGCTTTTTTTTTTCTTTTTTGCGAAAGGTAGGCGACGCCCTCCACCGTTTGCTGATCAGAAGCCAGGAGCATATCCTAGTCGGGCTTCAGCAAGCCTACTCTGTGTTCTGTGACGCCGTCAAACGGCTGTAAGAGGCCTTTCCCGCCCTAATTGATGATGGTTGGGCCGTGTTGGTCTGCCAGCCATGGCTGCGCCAGCAGACAGACCACCAGGTTGTGTGGTACAGCATTCTGTTACACGTCTGAGGTGCCCTCTAAGGGTTAGTAGCTGATACCGACGTGTTGCATATCCTGAAAACTGAGAGCGGTAGAGCTACACAAAAAGCAATGGACCTGTTTTTTTTTTTTTTTTTCTTAGGGGGAGTAGAAGCATAATACTGTGCTTACGTCCTGCACAATCCTTGGCTCAATACTGTTTCTGCGTTACAGCCTGACCAGTCAGGTCCTGGCTGGCGCAGCTGTAGTTTAGCCTTCTCTCTGCCTACCTAGCAAGGCTGGGACAAAAAACAAAAGGGTAACTCGTGTGGCTGTTGACTTGAGCCGATGGAAGGCGATCTATCTGGTGTGTACTTACTTGGGTGTAACTGTACAGATTGGTCAACTTCTTTTCCTACTATGACCTGTCAAAGTAGCATCTACACTTGGAATATGTGTTTACCTGCTGGTGGGAACAGGAAAACATCTTCCTATATAACACACGAAAGGTTGACAGCGTAGCGGAAGCTCCCTTGGCTATTGAAATGAAAGGATGCCGTTGCAGGTATTTATTCTACGTGTTTTTCTGCAGCAATGCTATTATGCTTGAATAGACTTGCTAATAACGCGGAAGGAATTAGGACTGACAAATGTTATAGCCTAACTGGTCAGTGCTGGCTGGCGTGACTACATTGTGCAGAATAGGAGACAATCAGATAAGGCTCTTATTCTTGAAAGCCGTTGTTTTCATAACGCAGTCATCAGTTATCATAACCTGTTTGTAGTAAACAGCACTAACAGCTTAAGCAAGTTCTGCGATAGTCGAAATCGACAGCGTTGTGTGAGTAGAACAGACAGGTGTGTTAACATATGTGCCTTGTTACGAGATATAAGGCGTTAGTTGCTGTCTACAACTAACGGCGTCGTTTTTATGACAGTTATAAGCCTAGCTTTACCTGTTTGTACTACAATAGTTTTAAGTGCAGCAGCTTAGGCTTTCTTTTATCTTAAACACTATAGGTTTAATCTCTAGCCTAAGCCTCTAGACGTTTAACACTATCTGTAGTCTGTGGCCCAACTACCTAGACTTCAGTAACGTGTAACTGATTAGAAGGTTTAAAGCATTAGTTTCTACACTGCAGCATAGAGTATACAAAGTAGGGGGTATATCACGAGATATAAGGCATTAGTTGTTGCCTATAACTAACGGCGTCGTTTCTGTGACATGTTTTGAGGGCATGGTTCAAACAGACCTGCTGATGTTGGCAAGGGTACAGGGGTAATTTGCGTATAGAATAACAGACAGGAGTTCCCATGTTGAAGAATAGCAAGGCGAATGGCTATATAGTTAAAGGTGTGGCCAGGAGTCATGTCAAAGGGATAGCCCCATTCCATGGAAGATGGGTCTCATCTTTTTGCCTAGCATAGCATCAAGGAGGTCCAGCTCCATATTGCTCGTTCGCCTTGGGTTCCCGGGTTGCACTGCCGGCTCACCCAACAATCTTAGTTGGTCTTCCAACCCTCAAGATGTAGCCTGGCGGCATCAGCTTGTCATCAGTAATTATGACGACAAATGCCCTTGAAATCAAGCAAAAGCACTCGATTCAGCTTCGACACTGGAGACATGGAGTGAATGCTGAGGCAACATTGGACCCAATTCTCCTGACCGTCGGTTGTATCATCGACAGTTTCGCCTCTCTGTAGTGCGTCTACGAGTAATACACCCCAAACCACACTCGTCCAATGCCGAAAGCCAACTATCAACTTCAATGTAACACCCCAACGAGCGTCGTAAGCGCCCGTCTTTGTCAAGCTTCGCCAATGGCCACCAGCGGGATGATCCCTGCCCCCCAAAAAGCTTACCTGTACACCGTACCATATATAGCAACATACGTAGAGACGCCTCGAGGGAAAGGTCGCATTGGGTTGAATCGCGCCAATCAACACGACGCCTCCCTGAGCCCTCCGGACCCTCCCCCTACCCAGAATGCGCGCCGGTTCATCCGATCCAACTCCGGGGGTCCCTCTCCGTCGCGCGTCTTGGCCTAGGTACCTGTACGGTGGTAAAGTTTGGCTGTTGAGGAGGCCAAGTTTGAAGTGGCAAGGGAGGCGTCCAAGTGCCGACCTCCCGTCTGGGCAACCTGCCGCCGCCTCGGGACATTGATCATGCACGAAGGACGACGAGTTTTCGAGCCTCAGAACAGTCGTCTATGACCCGGTTGAAGAAGGGGCACGCTCCCGAAGTATCCGTGGACCGTAGTGCACAGGATGATTACCGTAGGCTACTCAGACCACCAGAAGAGGGGTGGACGTCCCCCCTCTTAGTTTTACTTGTTAATACCCGACTTGCGGCAGTTCAACCGCACCATCCACTGAAAGAGGGAAACCCCACGACCCGGGGGGGGCATCTCGGCCGAGGCTCTCCCCAGCCAGCCAAGCGTGGTCTCTCTCTCTCTCTCTCTTCCCCAGAACTGGGGCACTAGACGGACAGACGACCCGCCGTGATCGCAGCTCACGATTGGCGGGAGATTTGCGTGCTGAGGACGCGAGACGGACAACCCCCGCCCCCCCTCTTTTTGTCCCTCTCGAACCAGCCAGAATTGGGATTGGGGTTGTTGTGATTGCGCGGGGTGTGTCTTACACCTTTCCAAATCCCCCCCCCTAAGCCCTTCATCAAAGGCATTCGAAGGGACGCTACGGATATGCCTCCTCGAAACAAGCTATCTTCCCGTGTAAGCTCTCCGCAAAGAGGCACACGATGTAACCTCGGAGCCAAGAAGCTTCAGCCATGTCGACATTCACTCTATTTAGCGCAGAGTGAGAGGCTGAGAGCCGAGTCCCGACCCGCCCGCCCCCCCTCGTCCTTAACCATGCCACCCAGCTCCTCGTGATCTAGTATAGGATTCGGTCTCGTCCCAGCATGGACCGAGAGGGCCATCTCCCCCCCGTCCAAACACCCCGGACAAGTGGAAGCAAACGTCATGCTCGTCGATATTGGCGATGGTGAGGAGGCGGTCCCAGCTGGCCAGAAACAGAAACAGAGTTGACTGGGACATGGTTGGGCCGGCCAGACTTGTACTTAATGAAAGACAAGATTTCCCACGTATCCCGACTTAGTCTATCTCGACTCAAGAAGAATCTTTGTTAAAAAGAGGAGTGGTTGATTCCTTTATGAACAAAGTCCGTCACTCTCCTTGAGTTGGAAAAGTGTCCTACGTCCTTCACACGACGCCCTCTCTCGAATAGTCGGTCACGCGTTCCTCATCCTGCACACACACACACACACACACACTCGCCCTCTCCCCCACACCATGCGCGCCAAACTCGCCATCGTAGCCGGCTTCCTGGGTCTCGCCTCGGCCCTGCCCGCCGACAACTCCGGCTCCGGCTCCGGCTCCGGCTCCGGCTCCGTCACCGAGAAGCGCCAGTCCGTGCCGACCGTGTGGCTCTGCGGCGACAGCACAATGGCCAAGGCCGGGGGCGGCAGCGGCACCGAGGGCTGGGGCACGTTCCTGCAGTACTCGTTCCCGTCCGGCAAGGCCAAGGTCGACAACCGCGCCATCGGCGGGCGCAGCGCGCGCTCCTACACGCGCGAGGACCGCTTCGACGCCGTCGCCGTCCTCGTCAAGGCCGGCGACTGGGTCGTCATCGAGTTCGGCCACAACGACGGCGGCTCCCTCTCCCCGACGGACAACGGGAGGACCGACTGCTTCGGCGACGGTGCCCAGACGTGCCAGACCACCTACAAGTGAGTTTCCCCCCTCCCCTGTCGGGACGTGTGATGCTATGGTATACATATATACATACATGTATATAGGTATATGGAGGGCGTTTAGTGATATTTTATGTTTCCATATTACCTATCTATCTATACGTAGAACTGACTCATCACCTCCCATCCCAGCGGCGTCAACGAGACCGTCCTCACGTATCCGGCCTACCTGAAGAACGCCGCCAAGAAGTTCAACGAAAAGGGCGCCAAGGTCATCATCTCGTCGGCGACGCCCAACAACGTCTGGGAGACGGGCACCTACAAGTGGGGATACGACCGCTTCTTCTACTACGCCTGGTAAATCTTACTTTGTTTCTTATGTCATTCCCCAAAAGCTGAGTCTCATGGTTCCATCCACCTTCAAGTTCCCATACCCCTTACTCTCTCCCCCCCTCTCTCTCTCTCCCCCTTTCGAGTCACGGTTCACGATTCACAAATCACGACAATGACTAACAACGTCACTCCCAACACAGGCTCGCCGTCGAACAGCTCGGCGGCCCGTCCAAGGGCTACTACTTCGTCCCGCACGGCGAGTACGCGGCGCAGGCGATGAGGAACCTCGGCGCCGCCACCGTCAACGACAACTTCCCCAACGACCACACGCACACGTCGCCCTTCCTCGCCGACGCCATGCACAAGGCCTTCGTCCTCGGCCTGCGCTGCGGCACCAGCGCCCTCGCGTCGCTGGTGTCCAACTCGACGGCCTCGCTGACCTCGACCTACCTCGGCCCCTGCGTCGACAGCTACAACTCGACCGTCCACGCGCTGCTGAGATAAGGACCGTAAGGGTTTGGGGGGGTGGAAACTCTTTCCCACTGATTATTTCGTGTACATACTTTTTTTTGAGGACGGTGTCAGTCAGGCTTGGGGAGGTGTTAGTGTCGGCTCCCCTGGCTTGTGTGAATATAAAAGACATTCATAGTTGACTATATATACATACCTATGCACATATCAGTTGAAACCCACGATGGCTCATCACGAGGATTTTGTCTTTTGTTCAAAAAAGACCGAATCACCAACGCTCTTGAGAATGTTGGTTCAATATGTCTCACGTATTGCTCTATTTCTATCCCCCCACCACCCACCTAACCAGACTAGGCACGCGTTTCCGTCAGCATGAGGGGGGGCCTCGGTTAGCAGGGATATTGTTCATTGCCCGCTGCAAGAGGCGGAGCTGATGTCTGACCGGAATAGCCATTATTGGCTAGATTACGGCGACGGATCCCTTGCTTGTCGTTCCCCGGTGATAAGTGCCTGCAGATCACGGAGTTGCGGTGGGTTAATTATCCAAGACTCTCCGAAGGGGGGATAGATCATAGGTAATAAAGGGAATGGTCATCTCACATGTCTTTCAGGACGGTCTTCCTCTGTCCTGGTTCTGTTTCTCTGAACATCGGGGTTCGACTCCTCTCGAGAATCAGAGAAACAGAACCAGGAACGTGATAGAGTGGCCGATCTTGCAAGTCACAACAGACGGAAACGAAGAGCCTCGAGACAGAACGAGACTAATCACGCACGCCGGTGATTCAACAGCGCAACACCACCAAAACCCCCCACCGGCCACCGCCAACATGGCCTCCGAACGCATCTCGGTCGAGTTCATCACCACCGGCAACGTCTGGATGCGCAACCCGATGCAGGGCCAGCCGATCGCCAACCGCAGCATCGCCATGCGCTTCCTCCGCTCCCTCACGGGCGGCGACTGGATCGGCCCCATGCCGCTCGGGGCCTTCCTCATCCGCCACCCCGCCGGGCCGATCCTCTTCGATACGGGCGTCTCGACGCACTGCACCGAGCCGGGCTACTTCCCCTGCTTGAACCCGGTCCCGGGCATGCTCAACAAGCTCGAGGTCACGCGCGGGGACGGCATCGTCGACCAGCTGCGCCGCCGCGGCGTCGAGCCGACGGACCTGCAGTTCGTCGTCCTCAGCCACCTGCACCACGACCACGCCGGCGGGCTCGAGGAGCTCGCCGTCGCCGCCCCCGACGTGCCCGTCTACGTCGGCCCGGACCACTGGGACGCCTTCGGGAAGCACCCGGTCTGGGCCGCCATGCAGGGCTGCACGCCGGACCGCTGGCCGCCGGGCTTCGAGCCGCGCATGCTCGACTTTGAGGAGAGGCGCGCCGTCGGCCCGTGGCATCGGTCCTGCGTGCTGACGGCCAACGGCAGCGTCGTCGCCGTCGACACGCCGGGCCACGTGCCGGGCCACGTCTCGCTCATCGTCGTGGGCGACAACGACGACGATGACGGCACCACGACGCGGTACCTTCTCACGGGCGACGCCACCTATGCCATCGACGTGCTGGAGAGGGAGGAACCGGACGGCGCCAACGTCGACCCGGTCTCGGCGTTTGAGAGCCTGCGCAAGATCAAGGAGTACGCGAGGACCCACGACGTCGTCGTCCTGCCGAGCCACGACCCGGACACGCCGCGGCTGTTGAGGGACAGGGTGGTGTATCGGCCAAAGGACTTGGCGAGGGAGGCCGTGACGTCGTAGACTGGGGGGGGGGGGTGTTAGTCGTATAACTGCTGCAAAAGGGAGTTTGGGTGCGGTACGATGATTATTGCTTCTCATGGAGTACAAGTACTCGCATTGCTGGTGTTTCATGGGGTTCTCGAAGCTAGGAGGAGCCGGACATGGCTAGAATGCGTGCTATTATAAGGCCGGCCTTTTGTCAGGAATGATGTTTGAAGCGGGTTATAGTAGAAGAAAGTGTGATGTTAAGTCAGAATGACACGTTCATAGATACCTGTATCGAATACGTCTATAAAAATCATATCAATAGCTACTAACTAATGTCGTTTATGAACATGAATGCGGAACTCCGCAACATGATACGGCCGCTGAGTGAGGATACGATGACAATGGCCGAACTCGTCACAACACTGACATTGGCAAACTCATTATTGCACAACACAGCCACATGATGGTTGCCTTCTCGAGGGCCCTATCACAAATGGAAAAAGAGATATAAAAAAAAGAGAAACGGTCAACCTGTTTACAATACAACGTGGAATCGGCGAGGCCGTGGCTTTACACCATCTGGGACTGACAGCAAACGAACGGCGCGGCCTGATTTGGCCGAGTCGACGCACTCAAGCCAGGGCGTCCTGCTTAGCGCTTATGGTCCTCCAGTCCCGGCAGTCCCTCACGCTGCACTCAGCCCCGGACCTAGGCTGATTTCCTCCAGTTCCATGTACCCTATTAGGTATGAGGCTGTTTAGCCCTCTGAACACGAAGCTGGGGAGGGGGGGTGTATCCCCCTGATCGACATGTTGAGGATTTCTCTCTCTGGACGCGCCATGATAAAGGCCCCATGACCAGCCCTGCCCCCAGGTCGACGACTTGTGAGGCCATGTTTCTTATCTTTTAAGAGTCACTATATTGAGAGAAATCCAGAGAAGAGCGAGTTTGCTTCCACTGGTCGATAGCAACATTACAGCAATGCATCACCCGGCCAAAGAATCACCAGCCATCTCGCGGCGGCAGCGCATGCGCGCAACCCTCCTCGCCCTCACCTATGCCTGTGCGACCTTTGGCGTCGTCGTCCAGATCCTCACCCTGATCGCCGGCAGATGGGTCATCCGCTCCGGCTCCGGCTCCGAGCGTCTCGCACTCTCCGGGCTGTCCGTCGTACAGGTACGTGGCCAAGCAAGCCGACGCGCGGCGGTCGCTGGTCCGAAGCGTGAGCGTCCCGTGACTGACTGACAGTCTTTGGTCTCTTGACACAGTTCGACGGCGTCATCCCGTCCCCCGGGTCCGGCTCGAATTACCTCGTGACGATGCACCAGTTCGCCGCCTCCTTCGGCTACGAGTACGAGTATCCCGACGCCTCCAAGGCCGGCATCCTCGGCCACTCGCCCCGTTTCCCCCGCGACCTCGTCGCCGTCGCTCGGGCCCTCGAGCTTCCCCCGGCGGACTGGGCGTGCCTCCGCGGCCCCGAACCGTGCGCCGCGCCCTTTTTCCAGTCCTTCTCTGCCGCCGCCGCCGCCGCCGCCTTCGTCGGCGTGCCCGCCACGATACGCCACCTCTCGCTCGCCTACGCCCTCGCCCTGGTGCTCTACGTCGTCGCCGTCGAGGTCCTCATCGCGGCGCGCCCCAGCTGGCTGCGCTGCCGGTGCCACTTCGCCTGCCTCACGCGCGTGTGCCCGTGCCCGCGCGGCGCGCGCGCCGAGATCGAGGCGCTGCCGGGCGTCTTCTGGGACCGGTACCGCCTGTGGACGTGGGGCCTGCTGCCGTGCGCGGCGTTCCTGCCGTCCTTCGTGACGACGATGCACGGGCTGCCGCTCGTGCGGTTCGTGGACCTGCGGGAGGCGGGCGGGGGCGTGGACGTGCGGTTCGGCACGGGGTTCGTCGCGGTGCAGGCGGCGTGCTTCGGGGCGTCGTTGGCGGCGGTGGTCTGCGTCTATCTAAGGGGACGTCTCGGCCGGGGCATGGTTTGGATGGAAAAGGGCCAGGGTGTAGTGGCGGCGGCGGCGACGAAGGAGTGAGTGAGTGTGATGCAAGGGGGGAGGGGGAGAAAGATTGGACTGGGCGTCCCGATCGATAGAGTATCCCGAGCCCGGACCCGATGACCCGATGTGCCGCTTCCGGATCGGATCCGGACCATTTGTGGGGCCGTGTCTGTGTGGATCCCCCCATCGGAGCCGGTCATGTCATCATGCCACACACACTCAGGGGGGGGGGACCAGCCATCGCTGCTTAGTGTACACTAGTCAAATGAAGAGATCTGATCTGATCTGATCCCATCTCAGGGCTCGCGGGGTTGTAGCTAAATCATCAACACGAATTGCCCCGAGTTCCATCGCCATGTACGCTGTCGGCCTGTCGCCCCCCAGGTCCAGGTGCACAAGCGCTGAAGCGTACCTAGCCGCCTACCGTAGCCTAGGTAGTGTAGTCCTCCATGGAACGCCAGTCCTGTCTGTACCTGGGGTTTCTGGGCCAGACTTGGAGACAGGGGAGGGGGAAACGCCGCACTCGCCCCATTGACGAATCATGGTCTCATCATCGGCCGCCGATCGTCGAGGAGGCGGCCCGCCCGTGCGGACAGTTCGCACAACACGCTGATGTCATCACCCGCCAGAGCAGCTGTCATCGATTTGCGCCTCGGAGCAAATGAGGCTTGGGCGCGCGAGACAAGTGCATCTTGCGGTGGTGACGCATGATGGCGTGTTTCGGTCAGAGAAATGGATCTGGCTAGAACGGGAGGTAGGTCCATTGGGGTTGAAAGGGGCTTTCAATACATACAGTATCTATCCGTTGACCATTGTTGAATCTCGAGTCGTCCGTCTTCACCTTGATCTCGTCTATTGTATCCAGTACTGCCAGTTTTCCACTGCCATCGAATCCCCAGTCAGATTCAACCCCCAAACCCATTCGTTACACAATCTCAATCCATTACCAAAAAAACTCACAACATGTCGCGCCAGAACCTCGCCATACCCCTCATGGGCGCCGCAGCCCTCGTCGGCGGCGGCGTGTACTACGCCCGCACCCCCTCGAGCACCTCGGGCGACGCCGCGCAGCAGATCTCCAACAAGGCCAAGCCGCGCCCGACGTCGGACCAGACGGCGACGGAGGACAGGAAGCGCGCCGCCGACGCGAAGCGCGACAACGGCCTCGGCGGCGCCGGCGTCGGCATGACCCAAAACACGGGCGGCGCCGAGCTCAGCAGCGGCAACCGCAGCGGCGCGAGCGGGAACAATGACACGCCCAGGGGTCCAAGAGACAAGTTCCCCTCGGACGCCGGCGAGATCGGCGGGGGCCACGGGCGCGGGAACTCCAACACGAGAGCGATCGAGACGCATGGCCCGTCCACGACGACCCCCGGGTCCTCCACGTCGACGGGGGCCCTCGGCGGCGGCAAGGACAAGGGCAAGGACAAGGGGAGCAGCAGCAGCAGCAGCAGCGGGAGCGCCTCCGACGCGTCGAACAACAGCTCCGGCGTCGGGGCCAAGCTGCAAGGCTTCTTTGGCACCGGCGGTGGCCAAGCGCAGAAGGGGGAGAAGTCGCGCCAGGCGCCCCTCGACACCAAGATCGCCAGCCACCACGCCGACACGCCGACGAACAAGGGCGGAAGCCCGTGGGACAAGCACAGGAGGGACGTTACCGCTGTGTCGTCCACCGAGTCATAGACCATGGTGGTCAGCAAGTCGTAGTCGCTGTGTAGTTGGTTAGTGTTAGCATTGAAGCCTTGATGTGGGTAGTCGTGTTATGAATCCTACTTTAACTTGCTGCCTTGCATCTGACAGTCGGGCTTTAACTAATTGTCCATCGCC
This sequence comes from Colletotrichum tanaceti, assembly GCA_005350895.1. Classification (NCBI taxonomy): domain Eukaryota; kingdom Fungi; phylum Ascomycota; class Sordariomycetes; order Glomerellales; family Glomerellaceae; genus Colletotrichum; species Colletotrichum tanaceti. The sequence continues at coordinate 6,141 of PJEX01000567.1, read as the reverse complement.
CTTCGTCTGTACTTCATCCAATAATACCTAATATGTACCATGCTGTTGCCTCCATCCTGGTGCCGTCCGCGTGTCTCTTTCCAAACTTGGCTTGCAAGAAGCTTCTCCAGTCCATTTTCCCGGCCATGCCAGCGGCCCCCGCGATCAGTAATGATACTGCGGTTATGGTTATGGGTGACGCTGATTTGGCTGACGGACGAGAAGTTTCCGTCGGACAACGTTGGTAATGTCTTTCTGTCTGTTAACGAGTCTTGGCTGTGTTTTTGGCGGAACCGCGGATGAGGATATCACGACATCTGTGCAGCATCTGTTTGGCACCGGCTACCAACACAGGGTGGTGGTGATGATGATGATGTTATTGTCTTACGCCGGTAATTTCCTTCGAGGGAAAAGGGCGCAGAGTGATGATGTGTCTGTGGGAAAACGAAGAGACAACAAATGATAATAGTTAATGCGGATAAAAAGAAACAAGTTAAGGTGACGAGGGATAATTACTGCAGAAGCCTCGAGGAGAGAGAGAAAAACAAGGCAGAAAAAACACGGTTGAATTAGGTTTATTTCGTATGGCTGAATCTTCGGTCGCCATGGACTCTTATGTTATTCCCTCTCAAAAGGTATCTTCTTCTTTTGGCTCAGATGACCCCTTGAAGCCACAGCTCGTGATCCTATCCGTTGCAGCCACGCACACACACAACTCCGGCGCTACATGACCCAAAAAGAACAACACAGAAACACATGTGTAAGGGAACACATATGGAACGGAAAACGACGCGAGCCTCACGAACCTCACGAACTTCAAAAACCTCACCACCGGAGAGGCCACCCCTCCTTCTCCCGATACAGCGGCGGGCCCGGCATGTCGCCCTCCATCTCGAAGACGGCGTTGTCGTCCGGCAGTTCCTGCGGCCTCTCCAACGTCTCCATCTCCATGACCGCCGTCGAGTCGAGCTGCGTCGTCGTGCCCGTTCCTGTGCCCATCCCCGTTCCCGTTCCCGTTCCCGTGCCCGTTCCCGTGATGGCGGCGGCGGCGGCGGCGGCGGTCGTCGGCGTGTGCGGCGAGTGCAGCGGCCCGTCCCCGACAATCGTCGTTCCCGACCCCGGCCGCGGCGACATGATGTCGAGCGACGTCTTGCCGGACGCCGCTTTGTGCGCCAGCAGCGCCGGCGCCGAGAGCGAGTCCGACTTGGCGTCGCTGTCGTGCGCCGGGGCGCCGCCGGCGGCCTTCTGCGCGTCCCGCCGCCGCCGTCTCCGCCAGAGGAGGACGAAGGCCAGGAGGGCGAGGGCCAGCGTCCCTGCGACCGAGCCGACGGCGATGCCGATCGTCGTGCCCACCGAGATGCCCTCTCCTCCTCCCCCTCCTCCTCCTCCTTCCGTGCCCGATCCCCCCGTCGCCGGCGTCGTCGTCGTCGTCAACGACGTGGCCGCGGGCGTGGCGGCCGATCCGATCGCTCTCGTTCCGCCTCCCGTCCCCGTCGATGGCGCGGCCGTCGCTCCGGCTCCGCCGTGATCACCCGCAACCCCCGTCGACGTCGGGCCCGTATACGTGGCCCCCGGGACCGTCGGGTCCGTCTCGAGGATGCTCAGGTCCGACGACCGCCACCGCACCTGCACGGCAAACACCAGGGCGAGCTGCGAGGTCGGCCGGTTGTCGCTGTCGTAAAAGGACGTCGTCGGCACCGTCGAGATGCACTTGCTGTACGCCCACGAGTCGGTGTAGCACGTGTGGCCCGTCGGGCAGCACAGGCGCGCCGTCTCGCCCTTGACGACGGGGCCGCCGAGGCGGATGCCGCTGGCGTCGTTGGAGGTGGCCAGCGACGTCGGGAACGCGCAGCCCTCGGTGTAGCCCGACGGGCAGATGCCGGGGGAGTAGAAGCCCCAGCTGTAGTCGAAGAGCTGGTGCCACGACGTCGGCATGCACACGACGCTCGACAGCGGCGGCGTGATGGTGTTTGTCCAGTACAGCTCCTTGCAGAAGTCGGGCGTCGTGAAGACGGTCGTCAGGGGCGCCGCGCCGCGCTGCGTCGTCATCGGGTTGGGGTCCGACGTGGTTGTCATGGCCGCCATTGTCCCGTTGTCCCGTTGTCCGTGATGTTGATGTTGGTGGTGATGATGATGATGATGATTTGGGTCCCAAGATATGAATGTTTTGAGTTCGATATTCCCCCTTGGATGGAATTCGAGTTTGCCTATCAACAAGGCGCTTTCGTGACGATATTATGGTCGAGCAAGGTTGACTGACTCCCCCTTTACTCCATGTCCCCCTTCTCCTCTACACAGACGGCAGGGCGAGGGATGCCTTCCCTTCCCCTTCTCTTTCTTCCTCGAAATTCCCCGAAACCAAAAACGAGGTCGTCACACCCAGAGGGGAGGGGGGGAGGGCCGCCGTTTCTAGTGGAATGCTCCCACAGTGGGATGACACGTGGGGGATCCGTGACCGTCCGTTCAGTGCGCGCACGCAAGTCGTCTGAGAGAAGTTTGATGGATGTTGAGAGGCTCTCGGGAGGCACGGGGCGAAAAGAAATAAAACTATTAAAAAAAACCGTTGGGAGCTTGGTAGATGGTAGGAGAACCGGGAAGCGAAATGGACAAAAACAGGAACTCAGTCCAGTTGTCTAAGAGGGGGAAGAAACGATTAGACCAAGTTCCCAAGTGTCCGATGGCCGGGGGAACCAAGGGTCTCTTTCAGCCAGGGTAAACAAACTAGATGGAAACTCTACCAATGCCACGAGCGATTTACCAGGCTGCCAGGTAGATAGGAGAGAGGCCAGGCGGTGTACGGATACGGATACAGAGTACGGAGTACGGAGTACGGATATGCCAACCAACAATGGCTCTGCTGTTCTGCGTTCTTGGGACTGTCGGACTCTTGAGCCCGCGGGAGGAGGGAGGAGGGGAGGGCCTCCAGTCTCTTCGGTAGTGGCGGCTTTGCGCGCCCGCGAGTCATTATCAGGCGATCAGGGGAATGCTCCACATCCATCATAAATGTCGTAATAACGCTCTAGGTTTCCAGTCCTTCTTTGCCTTTTTTTTTTTTTTTTCCTTCTTTCTCTTCCTCCTCCCCCCTCCCCCCCTTCTCGCTAGCCGAGATGGAGACTCGAGGAGCCGCTAGTCGCCCGCGCTTGCGATGCTTTTGAACGGGTTGCTTCGCATTGGGTCCTGATCGGCGGAAGGGGGGAGGGGATGGATACGAGTGCTGGGCTGAACCTGCAAAGCCAACCGTGTGCTGGCCGGCCGGTCCTTTGAAGGCATTTTGGTTCCAGAGGCCGCCATGGTGGGCCGCGACACTGGGGGGGGTTTACGTCAGGTGGCGATGGCCCTTTTTGCATGGGGTTTTCACCTTTTTTCTTTTGCCCATGCATGTTTAAGTGCGGACGCTGTGGGATGGAGGAGGGAGGGTTGGCTTGAAAAGACAAGAGAGAGAGAGAGCGCGTTTGTCCACATCACTAATCGAGACGCAATGTAACGTTAATCTATGCTAGGCTGGCCAGCAGCCGTTGAAGACTCTTCGGCACGCAGGTTGTTTTATGAATACCCATCAGATGTACTCCGTAGAGCCTAGAGAGTAAGTAGAGATAATCTCTCTGTATCCGTATGCCACAAGCCGGTATGTGAAACCCTATCCAGGATATACTGTGAATGCAAGACACGCATACATATCCGCCCACCCAACCCACCAGATGCGGACGGCCAAAAAGTCAAAAGTGGCCTACAGGCTATTGCCGATTGGTACGGATATCATCATCCAAAATTTGACACCTTGGCTTGGCAACTCTATTGGGAAAACATGGTCAACATGGTTTTCCCAACAGGGGAGGGGGAGGGTCTGTCTGATTTACCTCGGCCCGGCCGTCTTCCACACACACACACACACACACACACACAGCAGCGGTAGGTACTCCCTGAGGTGGCAGGAGAATCTCGACTCTGCTCTGCACAGCCGCCGTGCGTCTGTGTCTGTCTCTCTTCCGCGGTCTCCAGACTCAGATTGGTGTGCACGAAACGGACAAGACACGAACCAAGCAGCCTTACTGGGCGTGTTTGTCCGTCGCAATTGTTTAGCGGGATCTTGCTCTCGCTGTGGTGGCTGTGCGAGTTGCGTCAAGTTGAGTTGAGTTGAGTCGAGTCGGGTGTCGTCGGCTCTACGGAGTTCAAGGTGATAAAACTCGAATTCCAAGCTTGTTGTTGTTCGCAGAATCTAATCAGTAACAAGCCCACTGTAGTTATTTAGCTATCTATCTACCTATCTAGTACTTATCTGCGTGCAACTACAGAGTACTGCGTTTCGCTGGTTCATCAATCGCCAATCAAGACACAATAGATTGATTATGCACTTTGGACGCGTGCTGCAAGCAAACAAATAACCGATAATGATGAACCAGTCTGACTGACTTTCAGAGCGGACGGAGTTGAATCAGTAATATAAAGTAGGAAAGGGGCATTCAATGAGCAAGGATGGACGATAGATAGATAGATAGGTGGATAGGTGGATAGATAAGAGGGAGGGAGGAAGAGAGGAGGGGAGGGAGGATGGATGATGGATGGACAAAGGAGAAAAAGTCGGTCTCTCGGGTGAAACCCCAAAAGTAATGCCTCGTGGCGGAATCGAACCGCCGATCTTCTCATGACACTAGGTTACTAGTGAGACGCTATACCACTTAGCCAACAAGGCGCTGGAGAGACCTTGCTGGTTTGGAATCCAAGTAGCCTCCACGACCCGCTACCTCCCCGCCATGTTCGTAATTGGTCTTGGTTTGTTCATCTACTTTTCAAGCTTGCTCTCTCTCTCTCCTTGGCTTGAGACAATGCCGAACAGAGCACGCCTTAACAAGGGCAGATCAAGTCTAGTATGAGTTCCTGTGTCTTCTTGGACAGAGGTGGGGATCTCTCTGGAATAAGAGAGCCTCTCTGTTGAATTGCCCCAGGGAGGATGTCTTGCAGGCAGCGGAACCTGACGAGATAAGACGTTGTTGGCCCTGCAGTGCCTGGCGGCCAACGCGACACACCGTCTCTTTTGAAGTGTCTTTACTCCTCCAGCATAAGAATTTCGACTCGGGCGCAGGGTGTGGAATCTGCTGCAACGACACCGGGCAGACGGGCGAGAACGACCTGGGGAGTAACCATATCGATACCCATCAGACCATTCGTTCCAACTTCCATGCCATTATGTTCGGTCGGGGCCGCCTTTCAGTAACTTCAAAAGAGCCGCCCAAGGATCTGGGTCGATGCAAAAGGTCCACGACAAATGGGGGGCAACGATGTGAGAACCCCCCCCACCCACCCTCCCCTCAGTCAGCTCAGACAAGCGCTGATGTGAGTTATGTGATGACTGATTTGATCAGTTCTCACCCATCGTCTGACACGCGAACTCGACGCGCGACGGCAGGACACACTCGGAGGCTGAGTGTGGAGACGGGTAGCCAAGCGGCGCCCCGGTTCTCAACGACGATATGGAGCCCCCCCCCCCCTCCCCCGTTTCCCCGACCGAAATGGAGACCGAGACGTTGCTTGCGATTGGATCTGTGAACGGCTGGCGGCTGACTGAGCCGCCGTGAGCGTGGCGTCCGCCGCACTTCGACCCTAGTATTCCGTGAGCGGGCTGCATCTCGTGTTTCGTTTCTTTCTCGCCAAGAGAGACTCGAGAGTAAGTAAGCCCGTAACAAGGAGATGGAAGGACGTCGGGGTGGGGGAGGCGCAGGTCGCGTGTTGGACCGTTGGTGTAGGTATCCGTACTGCATGCATTTGGGGGATCTCTGTTGGTGCAATGCAGCCAATGCAGCTCGGCGAGATGAGTCGGCGCCCGGGAGACCCACCCCCGACCAGGGGACCTTGACGGCCACGGACCGGAGTCTGTATCTAGTCATTGTGTAGTAGTAGGCTTTCTGCCTGCCGAGTACATGGTGCACGCAGCACAGCCAACGTCCAGCCGAGACACAGTGATGAAGGACTAAAGGAGTAGGAGAGTGAGTCAACGGGGAAGTGAGCTGTTTCCATCGGGGCTGGCCCTGCTGACGCAGGGACACCGGCCGAATCTTTCATCCCCGAAGCCTAGGGGTCGGGGGGGGGGGGGGGGGGGGGGGGGGGGGGGGGGGGGGGGGAGCAAGGGGGCTGAGAGGCCTGGCATTCGACAGCCCGCCCAATTCC
>PJEX01000566.1:0-22627 GCA_005350895.1 Colletotrichum tanaceti | reverse complement strand
GATTTCTACTGCCTACTACTATAAACTTTTCTTCCTTTCTTCTATAAGCCCTTATTATTATTAAAGTAAGTGTTTCTAAGTTAAATTTATATACCTTAAGTATATTTTTACTAATAAGAATTAATATACTAATAGCTAATAGATAATTTTAAAATAACTAATAAGTTAAAGAATAGTATATCTACCTTTTACTATATATAAGATATTACTTAGCAGTTATTAATTTTATTTTTAGCTAACAGTAATAGTACCTCCTATAAGGAGGAGGAGATTGCTGCTATAAGTAAGGTTACTACCCTAGCCTTTCTTAATAACCCTATTACTGCTACTACTTTTAAGAATAACCTTCTTATAGGCTATTCCCCTTTTATTATTAAGTCTCTATACCTCTAGCTAGAGGAAGAGGATAAGGATAATAATAATAAGATAGATCCTAAAAGTAGAAAGGAGGTCCCTAAGGAGGAGAGTAAGAAGGATAGTGAGGATAAGAGTAAGGATAAAGCCCCTAAGCTAAAGCATAAGTAATATAGTATTTATTAATTAGCTTATAGCTAACTAAATCTTAAAGGCTAAAAGCTTATAACTCCCTTAAAGAAGGGAAAGGAGACTATTTTTATATATAGTATATTATTATATATATAGTATATTATTATATATATATATATTAGCTATTAAGAAGTATTCTAATATATATATAGTTCTTAAGAAAGGTAATAGCTAGCTAAAGGAGTATAAGATTCCCTACCTCCTATACTTAAAGGCTACTTTTTATAGCTAAGGTATTAGTTATTATCTAGAGGGTAGTAGAAAGCACTACCTTTAGTGCTTTAGTAGTTAGGCTGCTAAATACTATATACCTATTAAGCCTATATTATAAGCTTTTATAGATAAGCTTAGAGATAAGCTTAAGGGAAATATAAAGCAGACTATAAGTTTTATATATATTTTATATTATTTATTAGTTACTAATATATTATATAGAAGTTATCTAATTTATAGACTATAATCTATAGTTTAATTAACTATAGCTATAAGGTTAAGGCTAATATTCTAGACTAAGTCCTCCCTTTACCTACCCCCTAGCCTATAGTTATAGAGGTGCTATATACTCTTCTTAAGTATATAGTGCTAAAGCAGCTAGTAGTATTATTTAATATTATACCTATAGAAGCTATCTTACTAGAGGTAGTTATTATTACTATACCTACTATACCTATAGTAGTTAGTAGTACTCCTTATAAGGAGTAAAAGAGTTACCTCCTAGAGGTAGTTAAGCCTCTTATTAGGGATACTCTTATAGCTCCTCTAGGCTATTATCTTAATAAGTATATAAAGTAGTTATTTTAGTATATACCCTATAGGGTAATTACTAAGTTCTTACTAGGTATAGCCTATAATATAAATTATTCTATATTTCTACTTATCCTATATTAAGTGTTATATATTACTAAGGTTTAGCTATAAGCAGAATTCCTTAAACTTTATATATAATAGGTTCTTTATTAACCTATTAGCTAGTATCTTATTTATAGGTATATATATAATAGAGAAGCTTCCTTTTATATACTCTTATTATAGCTATATATTCTAGATATTAATATAATATAGGTAAGTTATTATATATTTGTTTTTATTAACTATAAGGTATATAGTCTAAAGGTTATTATAGTGTACTTTCTACTTATTATCTAGCATAAGATTAATATCCCTAAAAAGGCACTAGAGAGCTATTACCTCCTTTATAGTATACTTAAGGTAGAGAAGCTCTACCTCTATAGTAGATATAGTAACTGTATTCTAGTATACTGCTTTCTACTAAATAAGACCTCTAAAGAGGTAAATAAGGTATCCCTATAATAAACGCCTTATTAAAGGGTTATCTATAAAGCTTATATCTCTAGCTATAAGGAGAGATTAAGCCCTTAGGTTATATCTATAGGTAAGCGTAATAAATCTTATGTAATAGAGGTAATAAATACACTAGTTAGTAGTAATAATATATCTAGAGCTTAGGTTAGTAAGAAAGTATAAGAGTTATATATATATAAATATAATATCTAGTCTTATTATTACTACTAAATAAAGCACTAATCCTACTATTTCCTAATAGCGTTTTACCTATTAATAAGTTACTTAACCTTTATTTAGGACTAGGTTAAAGTATAGAAGTAGAGTAGCTAGATATTAGCTATTAGTAAGGTTAAAGTACTTTATAGTTCTTTTAGTGTAGGTATCTTAAAGGAGGTAAATCTTTCTATTCTTTTAATTATAGATAATCTATATACCTAGGTAGTAGTCTAGTAGGCTCTCCTTAATCTTAAACCTAGCTATAATACCTAAGATAATCTTATCTACCTCCTTCTTATAACTATAGTAGAAAATAACCTTAAAGTTATTAATATAGAATATAAGAATTACCTTCTTATCTACTAATTAGTAAATATACTAGTCTTTATTATAGGTAATTATTATAAGATCTTTTAGAGCTCCTATAAAAGTTAAGAACTAGAGGATAGGAGTATTATAGAGGCTATAGAGAGTATATTTTAGTTATGCAATTTTGCCTAGGATCTTATACCCCTCTAGGAGCTTAATATAGATCTTATAATTATTATTAAGAACTAAGTTAAGAAATATATTTATAACGTTAAATTACCTAATCTTAAGATTAAATTAAGCTGCTAGAGCTATTACTATCTAAAAAGCCTTTACTATAAGTATAGAGGTATAGGTACTCTATAAAGGGTTTAGTATCTATAAATCTCTTTATATATAGATATATACCTTATATCTATTAAGGAGTCTATCCTTATTAAATTTATATAAAAAGATCTATTTAAGGGGAAGGATATTAAGAGAAGGATTATAGTTAATAACTTCTTATATATCTTTATCCTAGATCTTACCTATCTCTATTTCTATAGCTTTAAGAAACTAGGCCTTAACCTTAGGAGGTAGCTTATTAAGATCCTTCTAGTAGTTTAGTAAGTTAATAAGGTTATCCTTATAAAGCTTAAGAATCTTACTAGGCTTAAGAGTCTTACTAGCTAAATAGCGCTTAAGATAGGCTCTCTTAATAGCTCCTCTAAAGACTTTATAAAGGGTCCTATATCCTAGGTTACTTTCTTCCTCTACCTTTTGCTAATTAGGTAGAAAGGTACTAAATAGATAATTCTAGAAGTGTTTCTATTATATAGTTCTTTAATTAAACTATATAATTACATAGATATACCTACTATATATCTATTTCTAGAGTTTTATAATAGCTTAGTATACTTATTAGTTAGGACTTAGTATATCTATATTAATAGGTAGTAGCTAAGAACTACTATTAGTGTCTAGTCTACTATTTACTAATAGGCTAGTTATATATATATCTATAGAAAAAAAAGATAGTCCTAGACTAGAAACGCTATTAACTATTAATAACCTAGGTGTATTTTTAGTAGACTTAATCTTACCCTTAAGAGTAGGAGTACTAGTTAGTAGATCTACTACCTCCCTTACTTATCCTATATACTTAATGTCTTAAGTAAGACTTACTTATTAATCCTTAACTATAGGTAATAGTATAGCTAACGTTAGAGGTTAAATATTATCCTTAGAAGTAATAATACTAAGTAACCTAAGGAGGTTATCTAAGACTATAATAAACTCTTTAATAACCTCTATTACTTTATAAGCTTCTAGGCCTTATATAGCGTCTTTCTTATAGGCCTTACTATAGAAAGCGCTCTTATTAAAGTATATATTATATATAGTAATAACCTGCTTAAGCATAGGAACCTAGATCCTATATAGGTTATGCATTTAAGGTATATAACCTACTAGATATCTAATATAGCTGTAGGGAAGCACCTTATAATCCCTTTATCTTATACCCTTCTTATAATCTCTCTATAGTAGGTATACCTTATACCTATATATATAGAGTCCTCCCTAGTATAGTTATAGTGCCTTATCTAAAGGCACTAGAGAGTCTACCTACTACTAGCAGAAATATTACTAAAACTATTTAAGCTCTATTTCTATTAGAGTCTCCTAGCTATTAGATTCCTATAGGCTAATGTTATATATATAGACTGCTATAAATACTACCTTATTATATAGCCCCTTAGGAAGATTTACTCTAATATATATCTTAATAGACTTAATAATTATAAGATAGCCTGCTCTTTTAGTAGCTCTAATAGGCTCTTTTATATATAGTAGTAGTATTTTAATTTTAATTCTAACTAAGGCAGTCTATGTCTTATAGGCCCTTATAACCTTAGGGCTAAGAACTGCAGCTTTATTATTATACTAGAACTTATAGATATTAAGACCTTTCTCTCTATATACCTAGGCCTTAATTGTCTAGAGGGCTTTAAGTATAAGAGACTTAGTCTTATATACTAATAGGTAGGCTATAATAAAGCCTAAGTATTTATTATAGGTAATAAGGATCTACCTTATCCTAGACAGTAATTTAGGGAAGTTAAAGAGATCCTAGTAAACCCTATACTATAGGTATATTACCTTTAATTCTAATAGCCCTCTTAAGGTAATGTTTTCTATATATATAGTACTGCAGTCTTTACACTTAATCTATAGTAAGCCCCTAATATATACCCCCCTTACCCTCTAGACTAGGTTATAAAGTCCCTTAGGACCTAGGTAACTTAATCTAAGATACTAAAGGAGTACAGTATCTACCCTCTTATATATATTGTAATATAATCTCCTCTATAACCTATACCTAAAGTGTATAGTAAATACTAGAATACCTACTAGGCTTTTAGGAAGTAGGTTCTTATATATACTTAGATAGTTAGAAGTTAGCTTATATTAAATAAAGACTAAGTTATACTTCCTATAAAGCTTTATAACTATATTACTATTATTAAGCTTACTATAGTATATTATATAGTCCTTCTTATAGTACTAGAGACTACTGTTAAGAAGAAGAGCCTTAGAGGCTATATTAATGTAAAAGCCTTCTACTAAAGTAATATTATTAAGTATAAGATCTTTAGTTAATAGTCCCTATAGGCTATTAATAATACTCTTAATAACCTAAGTACCCCTCCTACTTATAGAAAATAAAGATATACTAACCTCTATAAAGTTATTAGGACTAGATAGCTTATAGGAACTAGGTTCTAAGAGGCTTTTATTATTAATAAGGTATACTACTCTATAGGTGTCTATAATAGTGCTCTTAAAAAGAGGATAGGAGCTAATAAGAGCTATACTAAAGATTGTATATAAGCTCTTAGGAAGGGGAAGGGGTTAGATAGTAATAGTAATAATGCTTCTAGGATAGCCTAAGTCTTTAGCGTTTTTTAGAGGGTTTTAGATTTAGTTTTAGTTAATTAATTTAGGCTTAAAGGGAAGGAGAGTTCTATTAGGTTTTAACTATTTCTTTAAAATTAGCTTTTTATAGGATAATTTCTACTTACTATCTATAGTTTCCTTTTAAATCTTATTCTGCTAGATATTAGAGATATTAAGAGTATATTAGCTATAGTATTAGCCTATAAGGGTAAAGTATAGGTAGTTACATTCTTAAATCTACTACTTATAAGAGTAACTATATAGGTATTTAATTTCTAGCTTATTACTAGCAGAATTATTAGGTATATACTTATCTAATTAACTAGTAAGTATTAAATAAGCCCTAGAGTAGAAAAGGCTCTTCTTAGAAAGGTTATTATAAGTTATAACACTAAAGATTTATCCTAGCTCTAATATAGAGAGAGTAGGGTAACTAAGCTTAAGGTTTTTAACTAGTGTTTTATATATATATTCTCCCTAAGTTAGGTTTAACTTAACTTAAACTATATTTAGGAAGTCTTTTACTATAAGCTTACCCTAAACCTTAGGAATGTTATATATATAAGCTTAAAGATAGGCTAATTACTAGTCCTTATACTAGTATATAGGGTTAACTCCTCCCTTTATATATTTAAGGACTTATTAATACTCCTCTCTAATAGTAGAGAGAGTACTAAGGTTATTAAGTATAAGGTTTACTTTAAGATAATAAAGAGTCCTTTAGACTATAGCTTTACTATTAATACTTACCTTAAGGTATATAGTTATAATAAGAGTAATGCTTATAGTCTTAGTTATCTAGTTAAGTATAGTATAGAGACTTTTAACCTATTAAGTATAGACTAAAGCTATTATACTATAGGCTTTAATAGTAATATTCTAATCCTCTAAGATATCTACTTATAAGATAATAGATCTAGTAGGCTCTATATATATAAAAGCAGGTTTCTTAGAGCTATTAGTAGGAGTAGGAGCTAATTCCTATACCTTTTTGTCTTAGTAGTAGGATATAAGAGTACCTTTATATAGTATATCCTTAGTAGCTTATTTTTTAGCTACTAAGAACTTAATTATTAGGATCCCTTCCTTAGTAAGGTTATTAGAAGGGATATTAGGTAGGTTAAGGTTAATAAAAGCCTATATACTTAGTCCTTAATACTAAGATTTTAGCGCTTAGTACTAGGTTAGCTAGTTATATTAGCTTATTAACTTAACTATTAAGAAGAGGTTAATAGAATAGTTAGTTATTTTAGTAGATAGTAGACTATTTAAAAAGTACTCTAAAGGTAGTAAATAATAGAGTATTAAAGTGTAGTATATAATAGTAAGTAAAACTAGGCTTATAACTGTTATAAGTTAGAGTATACAGTAAGGTATAGGAGATTTAGGGTAAAAGATACTTATCCTATTATAATAATAGGTAACAAAAAGAGATACTGTTAAATACATAATGGCATGTGAATAAGCACATAAGAGGAATGAATCAGTGAGCTGAAATATACATGGACTTCCTTGTGACAGTACCCAACCCACCTCGCCGTCCGGGCCAGGTTCTCGGCCCTGTCGTGGTGGGACATGTCCACCATGATGCTGTCGAAGGGCAGGTGGTCGGCCGCGTGCCGGATCACGTCCTCGTCCTGCGCGTGGTCCAGGTGGATCGCGATGGGCACGCCGGCCCGCGACGCGGCGTCCCGGGCGGCCCGGACGAGCAGCCCGTCGGCGTAGGTGACGGCCCAGGGGAAGAACTGGATGATGAGGGGCGAGCGGGCCTGTTCCGCCGCGCTCACGAGGCCGTGGATGTGCTCGAGGTTGTACGCGATGGCCGCGATCACGCCGTATCTGCCCGCCTCGGCCTTTGCCAGGATCTGGATGGTCCGGTTGCTGTCTCTCCAAGTCGCCGGGACAGTCATGTTGATAATTAGATGCTTAGGTACTTGGATGGAAGAGTATTACCGTTGAAGTCAAAAAATGGGGTTTTCAACACATGAACTCGGTCTCAATCCTGTGCCTGCTGGGTTTATTTCTGGACCCAAGATGTCTTTCTTATATAACAGACAATGCCAAGGATCGGCCGGCCCAAGGTTGAAGGTTCAAGTGGGGTTCATGGTCGTCGTCTCGAGGGCAATATGCGCGAACCCTGTCTTTCGACTGGAGGGATCTTGGGCTGCATCAATCATCATCCTTGTTTTCGTCACTGGCATGTGTGTATGTATCCATTGTCCAACAACCTTTTCAAGACGTTTAAAGCCCTTCACATTGTCAATTGCTTTGCTGTCCCTCCAAGCTCTATAACAACAGAATCACTTGGCGAATCACGTTTTCCGTACCCACGGTTGGCTCGTTCCACCGCGAAACTCTAGACTAGACTATCTCGGAGAGCTACATGTACTGGACGGAATCCCCCCCCTCCCCATCCTTGGTTTACCTGGGTTATATTGTTATTGTTATATCTATCCAGCCATCGACTCGTTCATCTGCTTCCTTGTGGTGAATTGAATGCACCCCTTTTTCCCAGTCTTCGCAGTACAGTACACGGGGTTAGAGTTCTAGAGTCAATCCCGTTAACCATGTCCGGGAAAGTGGGGACGGTCCTGGAGGAGCCGACTCCGGCCCGGGACGAGGACATTGAAAAGAGCATCACAACCCGGCGCAAAAGATCTCGGACCAGGTCTCCCGCGAGAAGCTCGAGGAGCTCGCCCCCAACGGCGAGGGCAAGTACATTCTGGAAAGGATCGACGGGATGAGCGAGGAGGAGGCCCTCGAGATCGTCGAGGCGTCGGTCGAGTTCTTCAAGGACGACTGGAACTTCCCCCTCCGACATGAGGGAGCGCATGAGGAGGCTCCTCGACGGGGTCAGGCCCAAGGCCTACGGCGACAACTACGTCCAGGACCTGAAGATGGCCCACTACACAAAGATCGCGCCCCGGGCCGTCTTCCGCTGCCAGGTCGGCACCATCGTCGTCACCTGCTTCGTCGCCGTCGCCACCCAAAACTTCATCCTGGAAAACGCGGAGGGCTTGTGTACCCCGACCCAGACGAGCCGCTTCACGTGCGCCAACGACGGCGCGCCGCTCTATGCCAACTCCTTGAGTACGTTTACAAACTGCTGTCGGCGGCCCTGACCGCCGGGGTGGCCGTCTCGGCCCTGGTCATGTTCTTCGCCGTGGGATACAACCCGATCGCCCTGAAGTGGTGGGGAAACACCGTCAGCGGTGCCGGGGTCGACGGGCGTCAGATCGGGATCCTGCCCATCCCCGAGAGAGGGTATCTTGGTCCCGAGAGGGGAACCTTTCCTACGTAGAGTCCTGAGTAGGTACACCGGCTATGACTGCGTAGCCAATGTCGTGGAGCAGAGGTAGGGGACAAGAGTTTATGCGTAGAGCTCTTCGCTTCATACACTCTCATCCTGTCACCTTTGGAATTACTCTTGGTAAGAATGGGCAACTTTGTGGAACAGCAGTCTCAGTTATAACTCTTTCATACTATATACTGTACTTTTCGGACTAAATATGAACAAGAACTCGGCTCCCCCAAAGCATTGAGCCCATAATGCCAATCCCAACCCCGGAAGAAAACGCCATTCTATTCGCAGAAACTTTGTATGCCACTCCAGCCACCTTTTCTTATACGATATATACATGTCTTTCATGATGTGCTCCGACGCGTCGAATCCTTACTCCCTGTCAAAAAGGTAGACGTTCTGCTCGAGCTGGCGGGTGTTGAGCTGTGTGTGACATGGTTAGTATTGGTGTTAATAATATCATTACCATGTTACTCGACCCTCTTTGTGACAAAAACAAGTCGCCAAAGATGGTTCCTTTTTTTTTTAAAAAAAAAAAAAAACTCACAAAGCTCATGCTAATGTTGTGGACGTCGGTGACGCCCATCTGCGCGCCATCCCGGACGATCTCGGTCTTGATGATGTCGATGGCCTTGGTGACGCCCTCGAGGCCGTAGCAGTTTGCGTACATGAAGGGGCGGCCCATGCCGACGGCCTTGACGCCGAGGGCGAGCAGCTTGAGCACGTCGCTGCCGTAGCGGACGCCGCTGTCGGCGAGGACGTCGACCTTGCGGAAGACCTCGGGGGCGTTGCGGTGGATCTCGTAGGCGATCTCGAGGGGGCCCGGGGTGTGGTCGAGCTGGCGGCCGCCGTGGTTGGAGAGGTAGATGGCCCTGGCGCCCCTCTCGACGGCGAGCAGGGCCTCGTCGGCGGTGGTGATGCCCTTGAGGATGATGGGCAGGGCCGTGCGGTTCCTCATCTGGTCGTAGACGTCCCAGGTGAGGGCCGACGAGACGGAGTTGGCGTTGGCCGTGTCGTAGCGGGCGGCGCGGTGGCGGACGGCGTCGCCGGGGGCGTCGATGGTCCAGACGATGGCCTTGGCGCCGGCGCGCTCGGCGCGGCGGATGTTCTCCCAGGTGACGGAGAGGTTGCCGTTGGTGTAGATCTGCTGGAAGATGACCTGGGGCCCGTTGAGGGTGCGGTTGGACTTGCCGGCGGCGATCTCCTCGATGGTCTTGGAGGCGTACATGGACGGGATGTACAGGACGTCCTCGTTGCCGGCGGCGCGCACGAGGTTCAGCTCGGCCGCCGCGTCGCAGTAGACGCCGCGGGCGGCGGGGGCGATGAAGACGGGGGCGCTGAAGCGGTAGCCCAGCACGGTGGTGGCCATGGTCTCGCCCAGCCGGGTGACGTCGCTCAGGTGCTTGGAGCGCAGCTGGACCTTTTGCCAGACGTCGAGGTTGTGGCGGTAGCTGAACTCGCCGGCGGTGCCGGTGCGGTAGAAGGAGTACTTCTGGTTGCCCAGCTTCTGGCGGGCGGCGAAGTCGAAGTCGGGCAGGGCGCGCATGTCCCTGAGCGGGGGCTGCATGCCCTGGGTGAAGTTGGTGCTGGCGAGGTAGGTCTCCAAGCCGGTGTCGACCTCGTTGTTCCAGAGCTCGGCCGCCATGGCGGCGGCGGCGAGGAACTGCGTGACAACGAAGAGGGAACGCATCTTGTGGGGGGGAGGGGCTTCGTTGCTGTGAAGCTGTGTTGTGATTAAAGAACGCCGGTGAAAGAGTGCAAGTGTGGAGTGAAGGAACGGACGGTGTAGAGGTGAAAGAGAGGAGTGGGAGTATGAGTGATGATGATCTCTTGCCAAGAAGACGATTCATATATACTCTATTTCTACCTGTAGAGCGGTGAGATACGGCGCACTTATACGATGCTCTCCCGTTCCCGAATCCTTCTCTTTTCACTCTTCGCTAGGGAACCACTTACACGCGTGACGCCCCCCCCCCCCCCCCCCCCCCCCCCCCCCCCCCCCCCCCCCCCCCCCCCGGGCCCCCCTTCGTTACACGATATCGATGTCCATTCTCTCGGACGGCCGTCCCTGTTAGAGTCACTCTATCCCCGACGGCTTCAGGGTTGTGCCACATGGGCTGCCAGAACAGCAGGTACTGGTTCGTCTCAAGTTTTGGTTGAAACAGAAAAACAACCAACACTAAAAACATTGGGGCCTTGAATCAAATCAACTTCCAATTTGGGTGCTACTAGGGGGCATCCCTTGCTGTATGAGTCGAGGGGACATTAATTAGAGCGAGTCTGCCGACTGGCCAGCGACGATCTAATCTAATCAATTTGATGGCTACCAGGTGCTCGATTCGCCTTGGCTGAGGCAATCTTCTCCGAAGGGTGAAAGGGGGGGGGGGGTTTCACTCTCAGTCATCATGACTAATTGTGCAAGATGCTGGGCTCCAAAAGTCTAAGGGGGAGTCGGGGACCCAAACGGCACGCGAAGGTCGCGACTTGCCTAAATGGGACGATTCCAAGCCCGTGAGATAGACGGCGGGTGTCGCCGAAGAGTCAAGGATATATCCCATGGCCGGTGTCGGGTCCGGATCGCCTGCTGCTTGTGCTCGATTTTAACCCATGTCAAAACAGGAGTCAACCCGCAGGGATGGAATCCTGGTGCCCATGGGCATGGGATGATTCTGATCGTCCCGTAACGGGAAAAGAACCTGCCGAGTTGTTGGCGAGTCTCGACGGGTCGACCATGGCCAAGGGAGATGGATTCCTCATAGATATCCAAGATTGCGATACGTCACGACGCCTTAGAGACCTGCCAGACAGAGCAGTCGGGAACGCGGTCGGTCTCCGTTCCTCCCAGACTTGGCTCGGTCCAAGACTCCGGAACCGAGTAGCTTGACAGCAGCACTTCGCTTGGTCTCTTGGCTGGCTCGGTTCATGCGCCGGCTTCTGTCCGGGTGGCCTAGGTATCGTATCTGTAAACGAGACGTAAGATCCGTCGCAGTGGATGTTCTACTGGAAGCTTGGGACGAACGGGAAGCGTGCAAAAAGACTCCCCAAGAGACAAAATTAGGTTTTCCCGTTTGGAGGAGAGAGGGTGGGTGGGGGTGTGTGTCCCTCAAGCAGGGACTTAGCTTACACTAACACTACAGATAGAGTGTGATGAATTTGTTGTCGATTGGCAGCTCGGCCCGGATGTAAAATGTTTACCCTTCCCTGTCCAAGTCCCCCTCCTCCTCCCCCTCCTCCTCCTCCTCCTCCTGCTTACGTAGCACGTCAATATCCTCTAGAATTCTGCTCACGACCACATGGAGGGACTCGACCGTTTCTAGTTGATACTTCCCCAGAGAGGGGGGGAGGGGTGGGATGGCAGGTCTATGCTTGAAAGTCATCTCATCCTTTACTGTGGAAGGGGGAGGGGAGGGGCCCCAAGCTGGTCCGACTCACTCAAGTGGGCACCTTTCGACATGGATGTGACCGAGGAATGGAGTCCCGCGCGCGGTTGTTTTCACAAGACGACTTGCTTGCCCCCCCTCCACTGACGGAGTCTCCGCGATGCCACCGCCGCACCCGTCCGTCCATCACTGTCGCTCGCCAACTCATAGTTGGGGGCAGGGGGGATCTTCAACCTTAATTTCCGAAGAATTTGAGCCTACACTTTGAAGCCTGACTGTTCTACTTATTAGTCGGCATCGTCTCATAAGGACATCGGTGCTTTTTCTATAGGCTGTCTGCGGCTCAAAACGATGGCGGCCCAGGGTTGCACGTGTTCTATTCCCGGCGAGTGGCACTCTTGTGATAGCCAAGCCGCGAGGAGATGCTGTAGATTAGATAGATAAAAACGGCGCAAGAGGACTAAAGAGGAAGTTCCGTATAAAATGGGAAATAATAAAAACAACCCCCGCCCCTCGCAGCAGACGCAGTAGCTCACAGAATAGGTAACCCGAGGAACACCGCTCCGATGGTCAAAAGATAGAAGCCTCCCGGCCGAGTTTCCTATTTCCGCAAAGGGAGTCGGGACATTCATTGCGAGATTGTATTCTATGACATGTGAACTTTGGATCTCGGATCTTCATACGCTCTTTGCCAAAAGCGGGTGTCCACAGTCCATCTCGGAACACTGATTCCTCGTCGCTTGGGCATCGAATTTTCCCCCCTCCCAAAGTCCCAACTCCTCTCAGCAAACTGAAGAGAGAAACATTCGTTGTCAGCAACAAAAATACATCCAAAAACAGCACTCGGGCGTTACGTTGGAAGCTCGCTCGATACCTAAGAAAAAAAAGAAAAAAAAAACTTACTTCCAATGACACCGTTGACGGGGATATCGATCGACGTGGTGTAGCTCGCCGCATCGCTCAGGAGGTAGACGTAGGCGCCCCCGAGCTCCTGCACCTCGGCCAGCCGCGGCATGCCGCCGTAGTACTTGAGCTGCTGGTCCCAGTCCGGCTGCTGCGGCACCCAGTACGTCATCGCCGTGCGCACCAGGCCGGGCGACACGCTGTTGACCCGGATGCCGTACTTGGCCCACTCCATGGCGAGCGTGTGCGCCATGTTGCGGACCCCCGCCTTGGACGCCCCGTAGGGTGCCGACGGCACGCGCTTGAGAGAGAGACGGGGTGTCAGTCAGCGGCTTTTGTCTCTCGGCTGTTGAGGGAGGGGCAGTCTCCTTCTTTTGGGATTTTTTTCTTCTTACCTTGTTCGGGCGGTAGGACGCCATGGAGGCCGTAAAGACGACGGATCCCTTGACGTTCAACTTGATGAAAGCCCTCGCGGCGGCTCTGGCCGTGTAAAATGCGCCAAAGAGCTAATCAGGACACACAGACGGGCAGTCAGCATCGATTTCGGGGGTACTAAACTGATAATTCGTCAAGGCCCGAGGAGCATTGTGCATACGTTGACACCGAACAGCGTCTCAATCTCCTCTTTTGAAAAGTCGAGGGCCGCCTTGTGGTTCGTCCGGCCCGCGTTGCAGACCACGCCGTGGATCGCCCCGGACTCCTCGACGATCTTGTCGACGGCGGCCGTGATGCTCGCCTCGTCCGTGACGTTTGCGCTGATGGCGAACAGCCGGCCCGGGAACTGCTTCGCCGCCGTCGCGAACTCCTCGCCCGGTTCCGCCAGGTCGATCGAGTACACCTTGGCCGCGTCGTTGAGGAGGCAGCACTCGGCGACGCCGAGGCCGATGCCGCGATTCGCGCCGGTGACTGTTCCGCTGTTTAGTGATTTACGCAGGCACCCCCGGAAAGAAAAAAAAGAAAAAAAAAGTGTTGGTTCCGTCGATGGTCGGAGGCTCGGCTCACCTGCGATGATTTTCCCCGATAGCGTCAGGCGGGGCTGGACGTTGACGGTGCTCGAGGTCGTGGTGGCCGTTGTGGTGGCCGGGCCTGCATCGGCCGCTGAGGAAGACATGATGACGAAGCGAGTGAGGCTTCTCAAGGCTCTATGGAGTTGAAAAAAATAGTCAAAAGGCTTGTCGGAGAGGTTATAATATGTCGCAAAGTCTCGATTCGTTCACAGGTCTGGGTGGTTTGCATTAACATCTGTTCAATCAACTCGGGGGTCCCGGGCCCCCTCGTCTGTCTTAAATGCTTTTCAACAACAACACCAGCAGCTTTCAGCCTTCCGATATCATTGGTCGACTCACGGCTTTCACTGGACGTATCGTCATAACCCACCGGCATTTTGTCCTAATTACTACTTTCCCTCGAGACGACGACGTGGTGGTGTTCATGCCGAGCCATTCCCGGGGAACCGTGGGGTCCACAATCGCGGGGAAATCCAGGGGGAGGAGGGGGGTAAAGCTTCTCTTTCCCGACCCTCGAGACGAGCTCGAGACGAGAGACAATGCCGGTTTCAACGCTGTCCCTCTTGCCCAAGTAGCTGAAGTCATCATGCACAGGTCTGGATGGCGGCAAAAGCACACTGGTGGTTCTAGGTGCAAACTTGGTATCAGCACTCTTTGATTTTCCGACATGTACGTCTCGATCTTGTAATTGTTATCGAGTTGGGACAGGCGTTTGCCTTGAAATCATTCGACATGGGGTCAATTCTAGTATTAGTGCCTCCCCATTAGCCCGGCCCATTTATATTAATGTCAGGAGAGTAAGGCCTTACACTTTTTCTTGTAGCTTCCTTGATGCGACAGAATATTGAGCGTGTTGCCCATCGTTTGCTGCCAGTGGTCCATCATCAGTCTTGTCGGGTCTCGACTGTGTGTGTATCTACGACTGCGTCACGAGACGCTTGCAGAAAACGGCAAACATATGGACTCGCCTCTCCTCCAAGACGCCTTGCCTTAACCTCTTTTCACCCATCGTCGAGATCTTTTGCCCTTGTTCATCTACGTCTACAAACCCTCTGATGTGCAATCCATGGCACTCAACATTGATCATCATACATGAAGTTCTCACAGGTTTCCCAGCTGGTGATTGCTAGCATGGGTGCAGAGACTATCTCTTGTTCCAGGACAGCCTAGGTGGTGCTTGTTACTAGTAGCTCCACCGTTCATCCCTATTGGTTTGGTAAATAATGTGTGTTTCTTCGTTTCCACAAAGCGTGAAGTGAAGTTTTGTAAGTGCTTCCTGTCCTTTTCTGCACTACAAGTTTAGATGTCAAGTAGACTGGAGCTTGGTTATTGTTGAAACATCAGGAAATCGGAGCACCCCCTTTCTAGCTACCCTAAAGCAATTAGGGGTATTCCTACCAACACTCTCAATTGAATCACGTCACTTTCGACAACCTGACTACTAGCCGGTTGAATATACCTACAGCAGCACCGTAGTGCTGCGTAATGCCCTCCGTGCGCGTCCCTTTGTTTCGACAACTCTACTTCAAGGAAAATAGTGTGTCTGTGGCCTTGCCGCGGTTGATGGGATACAGACAGCCCTTCTCTACTACCATTGATATCCATCCGTACCAACGCATCCGCACACACGGCCCGACCGCCCGGAGGAACATAAGACCACGTGACTCGAGATTGATCAACGCCCTTCGCTCGCCATTCATCCTCTCCATTCAGTTTGGTTACACTACCACATTTCTCCACAACCCTCTTCTGTGTTTTCGGATCTGACATCAACACTGTAGAAGACGAATCTCTCGATGAATCACTCCATGAGCGTTGCCCCGGTCAACCAGCCTGCGAATCGTGTCATCAAAGCCAATCCCAAGACCACCGCAGCTAGATATATGTCATAAGGAAGTCCATGTATATTTCAGCTCACTGATTCATTCCTCTCACATGCTTATTCACGTGCTATTATGTATTTAACAGTATCTCTTTTTATTACCTATTATTATAATAGGATAAGTATCTTTTACCCTAAATCTCCTATACCTTACTGTATACTCTAACTTATAATAGTTATAAGCCTAGTTTTACTTACTGTTATATACTATACTTTAATACTCTATTATTTACTACCTTTAGAGCACTTTTTAAATAGTCTACTATCTACTAAAATAACTAACTATTCTATTAACCTCTTCTTAATAGTTAAGTTAATAAGCTAATATAACTAACTAACCTAGTACTAAGCGCTAAAATCTTAGTGTTAAGGACTAGGTATATAGGCTCTTATTAACCCTAACCTACCTAATATCCCTTCTAATAACCTTACTAAGGAAGGGATCCTAATAATTAAGTTCTTAGTAGCTAAAAAATAAGCTGCTAAGGATATACTATATAAAGGTACTCTTATATCCTACTACTAAGACAAAAAGGTATAGGAATTAGCTCCTACTCTTACTAATAGCTCTAAGAAACCTGCCTTTATATATATAGAGCCTACTAGATCTATTATCTTATAAGCAGATATCTTAGAGGATTAGAATATTACTGTTAAAGCCTATAGTATAATAGCTCTAGTCTATACTTAATAGGTTAAAAGTCTCTATACTATACTTAACTAAATAACTAAGACTATAAGCATTACTCTTATTATAACTATATACCTTAAGGTAAGCACTAATAGTAAAGCTATAGTCTAAAGGACTCTTTATTATCTTAAAGTAAACCTTATACCTAATAACCTTAGCACTCTCTCTATTATTAGAGAGGAGTATTAATAAATCCTTAAATATATAAAGGGAGGAGTTAACCCTATATACTAGTATAAAGACTAGCAATTAGCCTACCTTTAAGCTTATATATATAATATTCCTAAGGTCTAGGGTAAGCTTATAGCAAAAGACTTCCTAAATACAGTTTAAGTTAAGTTAAACCTAACCTAGGAAGAATATATATATAAAACACTAGTTAAAAACCTTAAGCTTAGTTACCCTACTCTCTCTATATTAGAGCTAGGATAAATCTTTAGTGTTATAACTTATAATAACCTTTCTAGGAAGAGCCCTTTCTACTCTAGGGCTTATTTAATACTTACTAGTTAATTAGATAAGTGTATACCTAATAATTCTACTAGTAATAAGCTAGAAATTAAATACCTATATAGTTACTCCTATAAGTAGTAGATTTAAGAATATAACTACCTATACTTTACCCTTATAGGCTAATACTATAGCTAATATACTCTTAATATCTCTAATACCTAGTAGAATAAGATTTAAAAGAAAACTATAGATAGTAAGTAGAAATTATCTTATAAAAAGCTAATTTTAAAGAAATAGTTAAAATCTAATAGAACTCTCCTTCCCTTTAAGCCTAAATTAATTAACTAAAACTAAATCTAAAACCCTCTAAAAAACGCTAAGGACCTAGGCTATTCTAGAAGCGTTATTACTATTACTATCTAACCCCTTCCCCTTCCTAAGAGCCTATATACAATCTTTAGTATAGCTCTTATTAGCTCTTATCCTCTTTCTAAGAGTACTGTTATAGATACCTATAGAGTAGTATACCTTATTAATAACAAAAGCCTCTTAAAACCTAGTTCCTATAAGCTATCTAGTCCTAATAACTTTATAGAGGTTAGTATATCTTTACTTCCTATAAGCAGGAGGGGTACTTAGGTTATTAAGGGTATTATTAATAGCCTATAGGGATTATTAACTAAAGATCTTATACTTAATAATAGTACTTTAGTAGAAGGCTTTTATATTAATATAGCCTCTAAGGCTTTTCTTCTTAATAGTAGTCTCTAGTACTATAGGAAGGACTATATAATACACTATAGTAAGCTTAATAATAGTAATATAGTTATAAAGCTTTATAGGAAGTATAACTTAGTCTTTATTTAATATAAGCTAACTTCTAACTATCTAAGTATATATAAGAACCTGCTTCTTAAAAGCTTAGTAGGTATTCTAGTATTTACTATACGCTCTAAGCATAGGTTATAGAGGAGATTATATTAAAACATATATAAGAGGGTAGATACTGCACTCCTTTAGTATCTTAGATTAGGTTACCTAGGTCCTAAGAGACTTTATAACCTAGTCTAGAGGGTAAGGGGGGTATATATTAGGGGCTTACTATAGATTAAGTATAAAGACTGCAGTACTATATATATAGAAAACATTACCTTAAGAAGGCTATTAGAATTAAAGGTAATATACTTATAGTATAGGGTTTACTAAGATCTCTTTAACTTCCCTAAATTACTATCTAGGATAAGGTAAATCCTTATTACCTATAATAAATACTTAGGCTTTATTATAGCCTACCTATTAGTATATAAGACTAAGTCTCTTATACTTAGAGCCCTCTAGACAATTAAGGCCTAGGTATATAGAGAGAAAGGTCTTAATATCTATAAGTTCTAGTATAATAATAAAGCTGCAGTTCTTAGCCCTAAGGTTATAAAGGCCTATAAGACATAGACTGCCTTAGTTAGAATTAAAATTAAAATACTACTACTATATATAAAAGAGCCTATTAGAGCTACTAAAAGAGCAGGCTATCTTATAATTATTAAGTCTATTAAGATATATATTAGAGTAAATCTTCCTAAGGGGCTATATAATAAGGTAGTATTTATAGCAGTCTATATATATAACATTAGCCTATAGGAATCTAATAGCTAGGAGACTCTAATAGAAATAGAGCTTAAATAGTTTTAGTAATATTTCTGCTAGTAGTAGGTAGACTCTCTAGTGCCTTTAGATAAGGCACTATAACTATACTAGGGAGGACTCTATATATATAGGTATAAGGTATACCTACTATAGAGAGATTATAAGAAGGGTATAAGATAAAGGGATTATAAGGTGCTTCCCTACAGCTATATTAGATATCTAGTAGGTTATATACCTTAAATGCATAACCTATATAGGATCTAGGTTCCTATGCTTAAGCAGGTTATTACTATATATAATATATACTTTAATAAGAGCGCTTTCTATAGTAAGGCCTATAAGAAAGACGCTATATAAGGCCTAGAAGCTTATAAAGTAATAGAGGTTATTAAAGAGTTTATTATAGTCTTAGATAACCTCCTTAGGTTACTTAGTATTATTACTTCTAAGGATAATATTTAACCTCTAACGTTAGCTATACTATTACCTATAGTTAAGGATTAATAAGTAAGTCTTACTTAAGACATTAAGTATATAGGATAAGTAAGGGAGGTAGTAGATCTACTAACTAGTACTCCTACTCTTAAGGGTAAGATTAAGTCTACTAAAAATACACCTAGGTTATTAATAGTTAATAGCGTTTCTAGTCTAGGACTATCTTTTTTTTCTATAGATATATATATAACTAGCCTATTAGTAAATAGTAGACTAGACACTAATAGTAGTTCTTAGCTACTACCTATTAATATAGATATACTAAGTCCTAACTAATAAGTATACTAAGCTATTATAAAACTCTAGAAATAGATATATAGTAGGTATATCTATGTAATTATATAGTTTAATTAAAGAACTATATAATAGAAACACTTCTAGAATTATCTATTTAGTACCTTTCTACCTAATTAGCAAAAGGTAGAGGAAGAAAGTAACCTAGGATATAGGACCCTTTATAAAGTCTTTAGAGGAGCTATTAAGAGAGCCTATCTTAAGCGCTATTTAGCTAGTAAGACTCTTAAGCCTAGTAAGATTCTTAAGCTTTATAAGGATAACCTTATTAACTTACTAAACTACTAGAAGGATCTTAATAAGCTACCTCCTAAGGTTAAGGCCTAGTTTCTTAAAGCTATAGAAATAGAGATAGGTAAGATCTAGGATAAAGATATATAAGAAGTTATTAACTATAATCCTTCTCTTAATATCCTTCCCCTTAAATAGATCTTTTTATATAAATTTAATAAGGATAGACTCCTTAATAGATATAAGGTATATATCTATATATAAAGAGATTTATAGATACTAAACCCTTTATAGAGTACCTATACCTCTATACTTATAGTAAAGGCTTTTTAGATAGTAATAGCTCTAGCAGCTTAATTTAATCTTAAGATTAGGTAATTTAACGTTATAAATATATTTCTTAACTTAGTTCTTAATAATAATTATAAGATCTATATTAAGCTCCTAGAGGGGTATAAGATCCTAGGCAAAATTGCATAACTAAAATATACTCTCTATAGCCTCTATAATACTCCTATCCTCTAGTTCTTAACTTTTATAGGAGCTCTAAAAGATCTTATAATAATTACCTATAATAAAGACTAGTATATTTACTAATTAGTAGATAAGAAGGTAATTCTTATATTCTATATTAATAACTTTAAGGTTATTTTCTACTATAGTTATAAGAAGGAGGTAGATAAGATTATCTTAGGTATTATAGCTAGGTTTAAGATTAAGGAGAGCCTACTAGACTACTACCTAGGTATATAGATTATCTATAATTAAAAGAATAGAAAGATTTACCTCCTTTAAGATACCTACACTAAAAGAACTATAAAGTACTTTAACCTTACTAATAGCTAATATCTAGCTACTCTACTTCTATACTTTAACCTAGTCCTAAATAAAGGTTAAGTAACTTATTAATAGGTAAAACGCTATTAGGAAATAGTAGGATTAGTGCTTTATTTAGTAGTAATAATAAGACTAGATATTATATTTATATATATATAACTCTTATACTTTCTTACTAACCTAAGCTCTAGATATATTATTACTACTAACTAGTGTATTTATTACCTCTATTACATAAGATTTATTACGCTTACCTATAGATATAACCTAAGGGCTTAATCTCTCCTTATAGCTAGAGATATAAGCTTTATAGATAACCCTTTAATAAGGCGTTTATTATAGGGATACCTTATTTACCTCTTTAGAGGTCTTATTTAGTAGAAAGCAGTATACTAGAATACAGTTACTATATCTACTATAGAGGTAGAGCTTCTCTACCTTAAGTATACTATAAAGGAGGTAATAGCTCTCTAGTGCCTTTTTAGGGATATTAATCTTATGCTAGATAATAAGTAGAAAGTACACTATAATAACCTTTAGACTATATACCTTATAGTTAATAAAAACAAATATATAATAACTTACCTATATTATATTAATATCTAGAATATATAGCTATAATAAGAGTATATAAAAGGAAGCTTCTCTATTATATATATACCTATAAATAAGATACTAGCTAATAGGTTAATAAAGAACCTATTATATATAAAGTTTAAGGAATTCTGCTTATAGCTAAACCTTAGTAATATATAACACTTAATATAGGATAAGTAGAAATATAGAATAATTTATATTATAGGCTATACCTAGTAAGAACTTAGTAATTACCCTATAGGGCATATACTAAAATAACTACTTTATATACTTATTAAGATAATAGCCTAGAGGAGCTATAAGAGTATCCCTAATAAGAGGCTTAACTACCTCTAGGAGGTAACTCTTTTACTCCTTATAAGGAGTACTACTAACTACTATAGGTATAGTAGGTATAGTAATAATAACTACCTCTAGTAAGATAGCTTCTATAGGTATAATATTAAATAATACTACTAGCTGCTTTAGCACTATATACTTAAGAAGAGTATATAGCACCTCTATAACTATAGGCTAGGGGGTAGGTAAAGGGAGGACTTAGTCTAGAATATTAGCCTTAACCTTATAGCTATAGTTAATTAAACTATAGATTATAGTCTATAAATTAGATAACTTCTATATAATATATTAGTAACTAATAAATAATATAAAATATATATAAAACTTATAGTCTGCTTTATATTTCCCTTAAGCTTATCTCTAAGCTTATCTATAAAAGCTTATAATATAGGCTTAATAGGTATATAGTATTTAGCAGCCTAACTACTAAAGCACTAAAGGTAGTGCTTTCTACTACCCTCTAGATAATAACTAATACCTTAGCTATAAAAAGTAGCCTTTAAGTATAGGAGGTAGGGAATCTTATACTCCTTTAGCTAGCTATTACCTTTCTTAAGAACTATATATATATTAGAATACTTCTTAATAGCTAATATATATATATATAATAATATACTATATATATAATAATATACTATATATAAAAATAGTCTCCTTTCCCTTCTTTAAGGGAGTTATAAGCTTTTAGCCTTTAAGATTTAGTTAGCTATAAGCTAATTAATAAATACTATATTACTTATGCTTTAGCTTAGGGGCTTTATCCTTACTCTTATCCTCACTATCCTTCTTACTCTCCTCCTTAGGGACCTCCTTTCTACTTTTAGGATCTATCTTATTATTATTATCCTTATCCTCTTCCTCTAGCTAGAGGTATAGAGACTTAATAATAAAAGGGGAATAGCCTATAAGAAGGTTATTCTTAAAAGTAGTAGCAGTAATAGGGTTATTAAGAAAGGCTAGGGTAGTAACCTTACTTATAGCAGCAATCTCCTCCTCCTTATAGGAGGTACTATTACTGTTAGCTAAAAATAAAATTAATAACTGCTAAGTAATATCTTATATATAGTAAAAGGTAGATATACTATTCTTTAACTTATTAGTTATTTTAAAATTATCTATTAGCTATTAGTATATTAATTCTTATTAGTAAAAATATACTTAAGGTATATAAATTTAACTTAGAAACACTTACTTTAATAATAATAAGGGCTTATAGAAGAAAGGAAGAAAAGTTTATAGTAGTAGGCAGTAGAAATC
>PJEX01000565.1:0-22701 GCA_005350895.1 Colletotrichum tanaceti | reverse complement strand
TCCAAAAAAACCGAAGCGGATCTGATTTCGTCTTCTCCGCGGAGGTAAGCTGGTCACGCGGGATGCTATTCACCTATGCTCTGTTTTGTATCTGCTGGAGTACAGTACAGACAGATGCGAATACTGCTGGTTGGAACTGATGGTCCTCGATTAGAGTGCGAGTCAGGTGTGCGCGGTTGACGAATTGAGGGGGGGGAGGGATCTTTTCATATTCGATACATACAATTTCTCACACCGGGTCTTCTCGTAAGGAAGGGTAAAGAATACGACACTTGCAATGATTCGAGTCTAGGCTTTACACCGACGCACACAGGGATACAGCAGGACACCAGGCCAGCCAGCTGCACGTCACTCGCAAAGGTTCCTGAACGCGACCACCTCGACAACGCCGTACGCCCCCCCGCCGGTCCGAATGTGCTCGGACCCGGCCTCGTCTCGGCCTCCCACATGGTCTTCAGCGGCCCCCCGCCTCGGCGAGCCGGCCGGCGAACTTGAACTTGGCGCCCTCGACGGGCAGCCAGACCCGGACGGCGGTTTCATTCTTGAGGAAGCCCGTGTCAGGGGAAGGGGTTCATGCCCGTGTCGAGAACGGTATGTGATTACTCCATGAGATCCCTGCTTCCTTCCCCCCAAGAGCTCAACGATGGATTGTGGACCGTGGGGAACGTGGACACTGGCTTGTAAAATGAAGGCTTCGAAGCGAGGGTTGTCAGAGGGAGTGTGCTAAAGAGCCAAGCGGGACCAGTTTTAATGTGTTCAGATGATGGCTGCTGCTGCTGCATCGAAATATTAGTCTTCTCACGAAGTCGACGTTATGTGAAAGTGCCTCTTATATATAGGATTGGTCTCGAAATTTTGGACTCTTCCTTGCTATTCGAACTACAATCTCACAGTCTACTGTACTACCAAGCATCCGTCGCTCCCAATACTCGCTCGCCGTACAAAAGAAAAGAATGGTATCGATTAACCCCCCGTAGGCTGATGGTACACAAATCGTCAACGCTTCTCATGCATATCCTTAGACAAAACGTATAAGCGGTGGCTACTCCCCCCTCCCTCTCAGCAAGCGACCTTGACCATCGGCTCCCAGGGTCGCGTCGTGTTCCAGAGGTACGTCTCGGGCGGCATGCCGTCGTCCGAGGTGAGCATGTACTTTACGTACACGGGCGGGACGACGGAGGGAACCGGCGGGGAAAAGTCCATCTCGTCGCCGTCCTCGGCGTCCGACATGTCAAAATCGAAGTCGTAGTCGTAGTCGAAGGTCAGGTCGAAGCCGAGCTCGAAGTCGAAGTTGTAGTAATAGTCGCACACCTCCAGGTCGCCGTCTCGGTCCATCACGACGGGCGGCGGCGGCGGCGACGACGACGACGACGACGACGACGTTGGTGCCTCCTCGGCAACAGTGCCGCCGCTCGCGAGGCTCGACATGAAGGCGTCGACGTTCTGCTGGTAGACGTCGGGCCAGAGGAGGTGGGCGTCGTTGACGAGGACGTGGAAGCGCACGGTCTGGACGTCGACGACGACGCGGCCGACCATGGAGGGGAAGCCGTAGGTGCAGCCGCTGCTCAGCAGCCAGGACTCGCGGCGACGGTCCCCGTTGCTGTCGGCGTCGTACCAGACGGCGGTGCCGGCGTCGGAGGTGTCGCGGAGGACGAGGCGCTTCTCGGCGTCAAAGGTGATGTGGCAGTGGACGGGGCTGATGCCCGGGAGCGGGGGCAGGACGACGTCGCAGGCGTCCGGGTCGGTGCCGAAGACGAAGCCGAGATGGTTCTTGGGGGGGTTGGTGAAGGACAGCTCGAGGGCCGGGCGTGGTCTGGGTTGGCTCTGGGGTGGCGAGGTCTTGGCGAGGACGGAGGGGTCGATGGTGGGCGTCGAGGGCGTGGCGGCGTCAGGGTTCGGTGTCTGGATGACGGGTTCGTAGAATGAAGGGATCGCGTCGACCCTTCTGGTGGTATTTTGGGGCATACGGATGGCTTCGAGGGCGGGCTGGTTGGTGGTGGAAGGGAGCAGCCAGGCGATGACGTTTGTGTTTTCCATTTTCAAGAACATGTGTGTGTGTGTGTGTGTGTGTAAGTCGAGATGCTCGATGGAATGTAGCGGTGGCAGTGATATGTTGATGAAGTCACGTTGATGTGGATGAGCGAAAGTTGCACAAAGAATGAATACACGTTGTCGAGTGACGGTGGGCGAGAGTTGATATCCCTTCGTGGTGGTGAATCTTCTGAACAGTCGATATCGTCGAGTTTCCCTAAATGAATGGTATGGTATTTGTTGTATGATGCTTGCAGATTGTGTTGTTTTGGAAAGTAGGGGAGATGCAGCGAGACGAAAGAAGTCGCTTGATCTTCTTATACCACGAGTAAGTGAGTGAGACAGATGGTGAATAAGAGTGAGAGTAAAAGTAAGAGTAAGCCAGTTGGCGATGTTTTCGTATCCCAGGCGCATGTGGCATGTGGCAAGGGGGGGGCACATCCACTGGACGAGGGCAGCGTGTTGGTCACAACAAGAAACGAATCGACGACAACCACTAGGTTGGCTTCATCGTGCTACACTGGTGGATACAGTCGAAGCGTAAACAAAGGCAGTCGACAGACTATGTCGGCCCGGGGAAGAGCCTCGCACACGATGGCTGTCATCCAGTTACGGTGCGTAGCGTCTTGCAGGCTTGCAGCAACAACGGGAGCGTGTCGGCCAATGGTTCCCGCGTCACTTCGCACGGATACATGGCATTCTGGATGTTCTGTAGGTAGTCCGTGGCTGGCGAGAGCCGCGTTCTACCTGGAACGGGATGGGGAAATGCGGTCAAGAAAGGATTGGAACCGGGGGGGTTGGGGGGGTTGTGGTCACTGGTTGCTGCGGCTGTGACTCACTTGACAGCACATCCATGATAATGATGCATTTGGCATCCTAACGCGACGAACGCCAGCCAACGGCCAAAACGCCAACCAACGTCTGTGTTTCCAAGCCATCCTGACTCGGCTAGCGTGTTTGCCGCTCCACGTTGATTTGACCCAAAGGCACTCGCTCAGGCAACAAGAGAACGGGGCCGCGACTCGAGTACACATATACGTCCTTGGTCAAAACACACATATGATATCGTGTCGGTTGGATGTCGGGCGAGACGGACACCCAACTGCTCGAGGCCTGAAGGTATCTTGATGATGCCGGATGCATCCCATCCATCATCCATGTGCGCCTTCCCGCCCCGATGGAAAAGCTTTCGGCAGGCCGGGATGAGCAAAGAGCATGCAGCCCATGCAGGAACCCGCGCAAAAGGGGCAGATCGGATGGGAGGCCGTGTGCACCTTCGGGAGCCGACGGCCTGTCGAGGACGCCGGGTTTGCCATGTTGCACACGCGACGTTTCTGAACTTTTGTTGTCATGCGCCAGAGGGACTGCGAGCGATGTTGATGGTGGTGTGAGACCCTATTACGTGGTACGCTGCCGAGGGACGGACGGGGCGTGGTTGATTATCGAGGCTGACTAAGGATGGACATTCAATCATTTCATAGTCGCCTGTACGTACTCATTGTTCAAGCATGATAGCATGCTATTCCGAATCTGGCCGCTTGAACCTGGATTAGTGAGTTCTGGCAGCTTTTGGTATTTCTAATTTTTCTTCAAAAACAAGTACATAAGAAAGAATTGACCAATGGCAAATGATGAATGAACCTCTCAAGCGCGGCTGCAGTCCGTCCCAGAATGAGAAGTTCGACTGTCTAGATTAGCCAATTCAAGGATGTGATGATGTAATCAGCCGCTGACTGGAGCCCTACTCATGAATCGTGGCGCTCTGATTGGCACTCAGGGCTTGCCGAACGGCGAACACTCAGCGGAAAACAGCCGACCCCGCTAAAGAGACCCTGAAATACCGGCTCGAGACACACTGGCACACTGGTGACTGGGACGCTGGAACACTGGAACACTCGAACACCCCGCGCGCGTGTGTGGGCGGAACCTCGGCGAAATGCGCAGGGCAGTCATCCCATCCCCCTCGCTGCATGACTAATTGACACCACCACCACCACCACCAACTACCATCCACCGCATTTCACCAACTCGCCGTTCGGAGCGGAACCGGTCACCGGTTTAATTGTATTCGCCGACATTGCCCTGCTCAACCTGCTTTCGACCACTGGCTTCTTCCCGCTCCAAGTTCGCTCAGTTCTGTTTGTTCTCTTTCTATACCCGACTGACGGATACCTATCGTTTGTGGCCCTTCTACATCTCGACTTAATCCACGCATCAATCCCACCCCCCTCCCTGCTCTTACTACCCCCCACTTCCACGACTTCACATTCAAATCTACCCTCCCCCCGCGGCCTGCGATGCCCGGATTCAAAGGAAGGCCGGATGGCGCCGATGCGCCCAAGGACTGGCATGAAGAAACCCACCATCTCCCGTCCTTTTACTCTCCGAAAACGAAGCCCCTCGACGGCCCCTCCGACAATGCCTTGGCCGCTGTCGCGAACTCCGAGCCCCAGCAGTTGGACCTGTCCAACCCCGCCGTCGCCTCCGTGAGAGCCGAGGACGACGCCGCCTCGACGACCTCAGGTGCCCAAATCCCCCCGCCCTCCCTGCTGTCTCCCGCCTTCACGCCGCCCGCAACACCCGGCACCTCGACGCCCCTCACTGGTGAGGCCCCGCGCGGCGTCCCCGTCGACAGCTCCGTGCCCACGGGCGGCTGCGGCACCAAGCGACCGCGCCTTCTCGAGACGCTGCCCGAAGTCCAGTGCATCGTGCGGGCACGCATCCCCACCGTCAACGGCACCGAGATGTTCCTGCACCTGTACCAGAACAACGTCGACAAGAAGGAGCACCTGGCCATCGTCTTCGGCCCGCACATCCGGAGTAGTTCGCTCGACGCGCCGCGCCCGGGCGAGACCGAGATGGACCGCATGATCCGCGGCGCCTACACGGGCCGCCTGTTCCCGGGACGTTCGACGAGCGGAATGTCCGGCGGCGTCGCGACCCCCGTGGCCGAGGAGCCGCCCGCGCATCGCGGCCCGCCGCTCGTGCGCATCCACTCCGAGTGCTACACGGGCGAGACGGCCTGGTCGGCGCGGTGCGACTGCGGCGAGCAGCTCGACGAGGCGGCGCGGCTCATGAGCCTGCCCGGCAACACCAGCGGCGGCATCATCATCTACCTGCGCCAGGAGGGCCGCGGCATCGGCCTCGGCGAGAAACTCAAGGCGTACAACCTGCAGGACCTCGGCTCCGACACGGTCGAGGCCAACCTGCTGCTGCGCCACCCGGCCGACGCGCGCAGCTACGGCCTCGCGACGTCGATGCTCCTGGACCTCGGCCAGCACGAGGTGCGCCTGCTGACCAACAACCCGGACAAGATCCGCGCGGTGGAGGGGCCGAACCGCGAGGTCCGCGTGACTGAGCGCGTGGCCATGGTACCGCTGTCCTGGAAGGGCAAGGGCGGGTTCCGGAGCAACGAGGTGGAGGGATACCTCAAGACAAAGGTACGTCTGTTGTAACAGGCCCCGGCTTGCCAAGTGCGAACAAACCTTACTAAATCGTCTCTTGCGCAGATCGAGAAGATGGGACACATGCTCGACATGGGCGGCATGCCGTAAGTGAGGGCCTGGGTGACGAGCGGCGCGAGTATATATAAATATCCTACATAGGTGCGCTGGTGCTGGACAAGATACGAGGGTGTTTTGGTCGGCGGTCGAAGTGATCAAAGCATCCTCAAGGGGTGGCAGACAAATTTTCCGGCGTTTGGATTGTTTTGTGAGACGAATACCTCGGGGGTCGGGCGTCTTTGGGCATGCATGTTCTGTCGTCTTGAAAAATCCCCCAAAGCAACAACTTGGAGGTATGCATGAGGACCCGTTGGATACTGGCCTCGCGGCAACTGATGGATCAGAAGAAATAAAGAGATGAAGACGAAGAAGAGATGATTGAATATCTAGGCGGTCAGCAGGCAGAGATGTGCTGGCGCAATATTGCAAGAATCATTGAACCGAGCGAGGTGAAGGACAGTCGCAGCATATTCTGTATACCGACTGATTGGCTTGGAGATGTCCTCGAGATGGACCTGTAGGTCTGTGAGTTTCCAGGTCTCGCCAACAACGTTCTGGCTTCTCGTCGTGTTGCCAGGTCTGAAATATCCTGTATTGGACCGAGAGAGTGCTTGCATGAGGGATGTTTGCATAGATACCTAAGTAGTTAGGAAGCACTTCACTTGGGAGATGACATGGAAGCCTAATGGCGTTTGCTACTTACCTAGGTACCTAGTTAGGTATCTAGGAGTAGATACCTGCAGAAAGGTATGGATACACAGGTACGTACACAGGTACAGAGGTAGGTACATTGGCTTGATCTCAACGGCCCGGCCCCACTTTCCACAAATTTGCGTCAATCGTAGAAGTCGCGGTTGGAGCTGCGGCTGCAATAGCTCTTTCCCTTCTCTGTCCGGCCTGGCGACGCGTCTAATTAATCAACTCGCCCCATTAGCCATCTCACCTCCTACCGGATCTCTTCCCTTTCCTGCCTCTCTTTCCGTCCCCTTCTCACCGGTTTTGTTTTCTTTCTATCCCTTTCTAACCCGACAATACAAACCTACCGACGGCGATCTGTTCGATCCTTGATGCATCACGCCGCGCGCCACACGAATTAACACCCCTCCACGCGGCCAAGATGGCGAAGGACCTGCGCTTGCGCCTGGTGGTGCGACGCCACGGCGTCCCTGATGTTAAACTTCTCTGGAACGCGGCCGCCGACGAGGACTTGACCATCTCGAAGCTTCTGGTCCAGGTCAATGAGGTCCTTCCCTTGGAGAGCGGCGAATGGGGCCTGGAAGACTACGCCGTCGAGCTTAAGGATGCCTCTGGCGACGGCTTCGAATGCGTCCACTTTCACCTTGTGTCCAAGGTCCTCAAGGATGACGACCAAGTCCTGTAAGCTCCTCTAGTTCTGCTACTGTCCTACTGTCTAATGCAAGCTGACACCTCTACCTTAGTATTCGACCTCTTCTGACCGGCGATCTCAAGAGACGACGACTGAGTGGCCGACACCAAATATCCGTCGACGGGAGACACCTCGTTGATGGCCTTGCTTTCGGGCGACCCTGGCTACGACCCCCTCGAGACCGCCCTGCCGTCACCCTTCCACCCAGGAAGAAAGCCCGAATAACCTATGGCAGCGACGACGACGACGACGACGGCGAGGAAGACTCTCCTTCGGAGGACGGCAACGAGCTTCCGATGCTAGAGTATGAATCCACGAGAGCCAACGAGGACCCAGCAAGCGTCAAGCTGCGCACTCGATTCTACGACGCCGACGCCGACGCCGACGCGGATGGCGATTCTCTAGACGAGGAGGATTTCGAACCAAGCCTCGATGCGGCCGAGGACGACGACATGGATTCCGAGGCCGAGGCTGCAGACATCTTAGACGAGCTGCGCCTGCTTCGGAAAGATAACGCTGATATCCGAGAAGAGGATGTCTACGAGGCGTTGGCGCAGATCCAACGCAAGAGAGGTTTGAGTGGATCAGACAGTAGTTTTCACTCGTCTGATGCTTCAGATCACTCTCCAGCGCCTCCTGCCAGCAATGTGCTCGTCAGGTCAAACGCACGAGCTGCCAGACACCGTCTCGATCTGGTTACTTTGGACAAGATTGCGGCGTTAAGAGCGGCGTTCCCGAATGCCCAGGTGTCTACCATCGAGGAGGCTCTGTTAAGATACAACAAGGATTCGGCAAAGGCATACCGCAAACTTCGTGAAGCCTTCAGTGCACGCCTCAGTCTCAAGCAAACCCTGGATCACCAGGCGAGAAGCTTGTCTAGCAGCCCTATCCGACACGCCAACCACAACGCGGGACGGGAACTCGTTCTTAGAGAGTCAAGTCCCTCCGAAAGGGCTTCGCATGGCTCGGCGCCACATGAGGACGAAGAAGAAGACGTGGAGAATATTTCCACAACCCTCAACCACAATACCCATGTGGACAGTGACCCCAAAAGCCTCGAAGAGGGTTCGTCTTCTGACTCCGGCTCTGATTCTGATTCGGACTCGAATTCAAGCTCGGGTTCTAGTGCCGCCGCAGCAGCATCCGACTTGGATCAAGATGTGGGGGGACCTTCCGACGACGACGAAGACGAAGACGACTCGGCAGAATCCTCTTCCGATGATGGGGGCGATGATGACGATGACGATGATGACGATGAAGACGACGAGGACGATTCCGATGAATCGGAGGGTGCCGGGCCTGTCTTGGACCAAGACAACACAGATTCTGATGGCCAGGAAAATTCCAGTCCGGACGATGATGCGGGCTCGGAAAGCTCTGCTAGTGCCGACGGAAGTGCTACAGCCGCGACACAACGCTCCTCAAACAAACATGACGCTATCTCTGTCTCTTCGTCAGACTCGTCCTCGGATTCCTCAGAGGTTGACAGCAGCAGCGATGACTCTGACTCGGACTCGGACTCGGACTCGGAGCCTGAGGAGATTCCCAGCAAGACTCTCTCTGGCCAGCACCGACTTTTGGAACCTTCCCAACCACAACAACCCGCGCAGATACCCGCCCAGGCGCCTCGAGCCGCCCCAGTTGCGGCAGCCGCACCTGCCCAGGAGCAAGCTGATGTTCCTCCAGGCCAAGGGTTGAGCAAAACTCAGAAGAGGAATGCCAGGCGAAAGCTTGCCAAGCAGCTGGCGGCTGGCAAGTCCATGTCGGATCGAGACGGCGTAGAACCTCGGAAGTCTGCTCTCGCGGCCAGTGCAGATGAGGCAGCCTTCCTCGCGAGGAAGCAAGCACTTCTTAATGCGATTGCATCTGACGGCCCAGCCGAGCGCTCCAGCCAAGAACCACAGGATATATCCGGCTCTGGCCCGCAAGAGATGGAAGTCGACCAACCCTCCATCGCCGACGCTGACGCCACAGAGACCCCGCAACCTTCTGATGCGCAAGCGGAAGAAGAAACCGCCCAGCAGCGCCGGATGAAGCCAAACATCGGGGCCACTCGCCGGATGCTAATGGGGTCCCTGGGCCTCAAGAACCCCAAGACCAAGGCCGACGAAGACCGGATCCGACAAGACCTGATGAAAGGTGTTCGCCCACACACCAACACTCGTCTGACCGAGGCGGCGCCGCATCCCGGCGAATCGTCTTGGGCACAAAAACCGGTAGAGGAAGATCCCGAAGCCTGGCGCGAGAAAATCGCTTACCGAGCCGTAGAATGCTGTCACGACGGAATCGAGCTCTCAGAACCGCCATTTCCTTTTGTCCAGCGGTGGGACCCCCAACAGCAAGTGGAGGAATGGTTCGGTTCGAAGAATAAGCGCGGGGGGAAGCGTAAGCGCGTACAGCGCAATCAGGCTCAATATTACGAGGACGGAGACTCCCAAGTATCCAAGAAGCGCCGAGTAACCGGGGAGAGCTTTGGCGTAACCTTCTCGGATGCTGTCGAGTCTTTGGAGGAGGGCGACACGACTCTCAATTATGATGATCCGCCGGACGAGGAACCTACGGTTGCCAAAGCCACCGCCGAGGGGAGCCAGGCGACAGACATTGATGATCTCCCTTCACTGCCTTCGGACCTGAACATCCTCCCGGATCTCCGGCCGGGGGAAGCAAAGTTGGGCATGGTTATCACCTGGAAGAAGTGGCTTCTGTCTTCCGCAACCAACTGGCAGCCCCAAGTCGCCAGCCTGACTGGCATTCTCGTCAGGGTGCACGATGAGGAAGCGATGGATCTCGAGTTCCTTCTGGCTCGACGAGACCGAAACGTTGGCCAGACAGAGAAGAAGTACGACGAAGACACGGGAGAGAGAATATACGACCGGTTTGAAGCGCCCGACGACGATGACGACGAAGTGGACGACGAACCCGACCAGGGATACCGCAGATTAAACTACACAGACCTCATCGAGCCCAAGATCCTGCAGCTACCCTTGGAGGACCAGGCCGCAGCCGCCGGCAAGAAAGACTCGAGCGCTGCTCCGACGGACAGCATCATTCACGAGACGGTCTATGACGGCCACGCCGAGCCATTCCACATGGATGCAGAGACTCCCGGCCAGTCCGAGGCGCCCACAGATGGAAGTCAGTTACTAGTCAATGCAAAGGATGGTCAAGCCAAGGCTAATACGGATGACGCGCAGCCTCAACTCGTCATTGACAGTAACCCCCAACTTGACTCTATCTCGGGAGACGATCACAATGGTCACGACACCTCCGGTATGCAGATAGACAGCGTGGAAAACATTCATGAAGAAAACATGCCTACCCCTCGAATGAATAGCGGTTCCAGAGACGAACCCCCGGCGCCCACCATGGAAGAGGCAGATTCCCAGAGCTCGAATAGAAATGATTTCTCCATTTCGTCGGACCGCCGCCATGAGATTAGCATCATGATACAGGAAGCGGGCTTCCGCCAAGACATCTCACCCTCCGTCATCCGCCGTAAAACCAGCAGCCCTTCCCGCCAGCTGTTAGACATGCAGGAGGCTGCTGGAGCGTCCCGCGTGGTGTCAAAGTCTCCTCTTTCCCAGGAGAGCATGATTGGCGATGGCACGTTGCAGGCGGGCAACGAGGTAAATTTTGCTGTGGGGGTTACTGATGACGGCGAAGAAGCTGTCGCGCCGCTATCTTCTGCGAGCAGTGTTCGAAGCGGTCGGCAACTTGATCCTGATGACTACAGTTTCAACATGGGCGATGACCTGCCGCAGATCAGCGACACAGGGGACTGCTCTTTTCTCGATGCCGATGCGTCGACCCCGAAAGCCGGAGCGCAGACGCCAACGAGGGCCCAGGAGGGCTCTGCTGCACCTTCATCAGACGAGTCGTTCCCGTCGCTGGAAAGCCTGGCCCGAACCGCCTCCCAACAGAACTTACACAAGCATACACAAAGCCCGTCCCAATCTCAAGTGGCGTCAGCCATCGCATCTCGCAAACCGATTGTACAATGTGACGACGAATACGAGGCGGCCATGCGTTTGGTTGACGAGGCGCGCGATGAGGACGAAGAAGAGGAACGCGATGAGCTGCCGCAGATTTCAAGAAGCACACGACAGCGGCTTTTTCCCAACTCCAGCCAGCCAGACCCATCATCTCTATCCGACTCTGTAGACTTGCCCGACATCAAGCCAGCTCTAGTATCGACGACACGCTCGTCATCCGCCGGGACGCGGGATATCAAGCCCCGACTGCGAAGGCGAGAACCGAGGGAGTCTCCATTTCTGGTGCCTACCGGCTCTCAGGTCTTCACATTGTCGTCGAGCCCGCCCAGCTCACCACCCCAAGAAAGCTATGCGGAAGACAGCATCGATGCGGACTATGAGGGCGACAGCATCAGGAGTAGTCTAAGGAGGTCGTCCAGGGCCAGCTCGCGGGCCATGAGCGTGCCGGCGAAGAGACGGACAACAGGGTCAGCGAGCGCAAGGGGACCCATCCCCCCCAGCTCACTGCCTGCTAGACCAGGTGCGAGTGGGAGGCGACAACGCAAGCCATCGCCAAAGTTCTAGGACAGGCTTTTCTTTGGCGGTCGTTGATTGCCGGTGTGCACTGGGTATGTATGTGTGTTTGTGAACATATCCGCCGGCAAGACATTGGCGGCTTGGACTTGTATTGTTAGGTTCCTCTCTGGGTAACGTAGAAATTTGGCTTGGGGCGTCGATACCCGTACCCGGTAGTCACTTTCTTTACATGGTTATTCGTACGAATAACTATGGCAATGTGTATGCGCCTCAACGGCCCGTGGCTAGTCTTCTATCGGGTCGAGTTGTGTCTAGGGGGGCCGGTTGTTGCATTGCACCGGGGCTCTTGACATGTCATCTAGATCCGTCGATGCCGAAACGTGTCGTACTGGGCTGTTTCCATTTGATTTGACGATTGTATTCTTCGCACTTGGAGACGGACAGCATCTCGGCTCGTCTGTTATCCGCAAGCGCCGAGAGCGGAGCGCGAACGGCAGCCGGAGTCTCCAGGTTGGCCGACGCCCGAAGGCGGAGCCACGGACAAGCACCGGCTTGGTTCGTCCTCCCCTTCCGGCAGATCAGCGAGTGACAAGACAGGGGTTAGTGCGCAGAATGATACTTTTTCTCCCGTTCATCGTTCCGTGGGTACGAGATAAGCTTATTGTCCATCCCAGTCGTAGCAGAACTCTCTGTCTTCCCTTTCCCTCGACACCAGATCCCGGCAACCATCCTTCGGCATGCATACACACACGAATCTAACCGGGGAGTAGAAAATGCAAGCTCCCTACCAGTGCTCGCAGTGTCAACGAATACCCTTCTGGAGCCGGCCGAGCACTCCCCAACGCACCTTTGCCCGCCATCGCCCCTATACCCCGTCTCATCAGCCCGCACGCTTCAGAGGGCACACCAGCGCACGAGGAAGATGGCTGCATGGCCGGGGGACTTCTCTTTCGGGGGTCGACTGGGACCTCGCGTGTGGCGGACATGGCGTATCTACGGAGCCGAATCCGACATGACCGCCACAGACAGACACCGCCGCCACCCCCCGGGTTTCACGCCCGAGGTGGCACAGCAACACGGCTTCTCGCCCGCGAGTTCGCAGACCTGCGAGACGTTTGTCAACGACAACGGGCCCTCCCTGGGAGCCGCAGAGCAGCGAGACTAAGGAGATGGAGAGGCCGCAACTGGCCGCGGACGGGGCGAACCTTGGACCGCCGCCCAGCCATGGCCATGGCCCAGGTCCCGGCGCGCCGGCTTGTCAGGGCCGCGTTTTACCGGCGACGGCGCGGAACTCACTCGTGCGCATGATCTTCGATATCACGTCACCCGTAGCGTTCCCGTCGGCGGGGGGTCTCTAGGCGCGCTCGTCGACGTCTACGCGCAAGGGATAGGCGGAGGCGAGCTGGGCTGGCGGGCTCAACGGCGTCGTGCATCTCCCGACGACGCTGGAGCTCGATGCGCAGCGGCCGCGGCTGCTGGGCATGGTGGTGGCGCTCGGGGCGCTCGGGACCGGGTCGGTGATGCCGTCTGGTGTTGAGGAGGTTTGTCTTGCACTGGGTGATCTTGAGAGGAGTCGAGGACGGCGAGGAGGTGAAGTAGGATGTTTATCCGTGTCATGAAGATGGGCTCTAGTTGTAACTTGTGCCGTATGGTTCACGCTTGGTCTGTTTGGCTGCCTCTGGTATGAAAACTATAGGACTTGATGGCCGATGAAAGGCGTGTTCGGCTTGCTTCCCCCCCATTATGCCGAGGACGGCGGGCGCGACGGGATATGATACGCCATGATGAGACTGAGGATACGGAGCAAGTGGATCATCAATGCGGCATGGTTGGAGACACATTAGCTATTGTTTGGCTGCACATGTAGGCTTGGGCTGTGAGAACCTAGGCAGATTATTTGTCATTTTAGCAATGTATAGGACTGGGAAGTGGTTCAAGAGGATCCGAGATCTTGAGCCGGCGTATGCAGGTCGCAGGGCCGGCTCGACACTCCACCTCCGGCTCCCGTTGAGGTCACGGGCCGGGTAGTTACTCTTCGAACCGGCGGTGTTGCCGCATCGTTTCAGGTATCGAAACCGGTTTACAGTCTTTCCCCTCATGATACGTTCCCGCAACCTGTCTCACAAACACTCCGAGAAACGACAGGGGCCTGGGGCCCTGATTCTCGTATTCATCACTACCGACACGCAACGCCTCCTCCGATCACCGCAGTAACCATGACGATCCGTGACGGTAGCCTTCATGTATCCGAGGAAATCCCGCAAACAGCGGCCTCTGGAGCTAGAGACTCGAGGGCAAAACTGCGTGGACGTTGGTGTTGGCGGTTTGATGGCGGCCGTGGCGCTCTGGCGCTGTCAGCGGACTGTGCACAGGCTTTATATCCGCCATTTCCACATGATCCTCCCAACCAACTATCACTGGGTGCACACACCCACCAATCCCCGATAGTCTAGTGGTGAGGATATCTGCTTGTCATTGCCATCGCAACAGCTCGCAGGGGACCGGGGTTCAATTCCCCGTCGAGGAGATTCTTTTGCCATTTATTTTGCCCTGCTTGATGTGTGCTTTTCTTGCCATTTCGGAAACACTGATCGCGATGCCGACTATCGATTAACTGCATCCTTGATAGACTAGGTTTTAATTTCCCGTCGAGGAGTTCTATAAGGAAACACTTGTTTAAAACACTTGTCTAGAAGTGCTCAATGCATTAGTCCTCCCACAAGTTTGTAAGAGGTCACTGAAGGAAACCATCATTTGTGTGAGGACTTTTTCATTGAGCCCTTATGATTAAGAATTCCCTTTCAACATTAGTTTTGCTTCCCTCTGAAGCGCTCCCAATTCTTGCTCCTAATGTCACAGCCTTGGAGTAATTTGTAGCTGCAGGTTTTCTTCTCTGTAATCTTTAGTTTTAACGAACCTACGCTTGTTCTTAATCTTTGACGAGTAGACTTTAATGGACTAGAAATACAGCAGAGAAGAAGCTAGAAACATGCGATGACATTCCTCTAAATGAAGGTACTTTTTGCGTTTCACACAATGCTACTGTTGAACTGCCAAAGGATAAAAAGCGACTTCGGGACTGGGTGTACCATCTTGAAGCAGGTAGCCGGCGGTCTCTACACTCCTACGACTGACGATTCTTCTGCATGTGCCTTTGCCCGGAACGGTCTGGAGACCCCGGGTATTAGTGCGTGCCGAGGTCTGCTAAGAAAAGGAAATATGTGAAAACGACTTTTAAGTAGCTGCCGAGTTCCAGGCGCGTAGAGAAAGCAACAAGTGTCAAGTCTGACTGTCTGCCCGATGCCAACAGTAATTCAGAGTCCTCCCGGGCGCCTTCGCCTTGCGTAATTACACTGGTTTCAAAGTCGCAGACAGACAGACCTGTCATTGATTTTGTGCTTTCCGCGATTGGGTATTCGAAGAAATGATTGTATCCAGTGGCGGGCTGTCGGGGCTTGTTGGCATTTTCCTACACGGCAAATCGAAGCTTTGGAGAGGGGTCACGACACTCTATCCGCGACACCTACCGTATTCTGGAACTATTGCATCCAAATTAGCCGCCGCAGGTGAGGAGAACCCCATCATGACAGG
Source organism: Colletotrichum tanaceti (assembly GCA_005350895.1). NCBI lineage: Eukaryota > Fungi > Ascomycota > Sordariomycetes > Glomerellales > Glomerellaceae > Colletotrichum > Colletotrichum tanaceti. The sequence continues at coordinate 7,681 of PJEX01000565.1, read as the reverse complement.
GCGATCCCGTCATTTTCTATTCAAGAGGACGAAACTACCGTGAAGTTAATGGAGTTAATCGGTCCAACACATCATAGTACCACTTAATCGATGTAAGTCAACATACCCACTTTCGGAACACCCCCCCTTTTAGAACACCCGAAAATGCCTCATATCCACTCCTAGCCTCCTACCTCCTCCAACTTCTAACTATTATAACTTTTTCACTCCTTATGCAAATAACCTTATTTTTTTAGCAGACCTTTATTAATACCTTATAGTCTAGTATACTAAACATAAAGTTAGTTAGGCGCTTTAAGCTGTTAGAGATAGCTAGGGCTTAAGGCAGGCAGCTTGTAAATATAGTATCCTAGTTACTACCCTCTATAACTATCTTATAGGCACCTAGTTAAGGGTAGTAGTATATTCTAATTATTAGAGGCTTTCCCTTAATTAGGAGAATAAGCTAGCTAAATAGATATAAATCTAGTATACCCTTAGAGTTACCCTAACCTATTAATAAGTAAGGGTATTTATAGAAAGGATCCTCCTTACTATAGGGGATAAGGATCCTATTAGAAAGGATAGATCTAAGTATTCCTAAGGAGAAACCTATCTATTAAGGTCTAGAGAAGTTACCTTATAGACTCTAGATATATTAATAGGGTATCTACTAAGGTTATTAGGGACTAGTTTAAACTACTTACTATACTAGAGATCTAATATATTAAACTAGCTAATAGATATAATATAGATAAGACTAGTATTCTTAAGGGGTAAGGATCTAATAGGCTAGTCCTAAGGATAGCTAAGATAAAGTCTGTTTATAAGAAATAACCTAGATTAAGGGTATAGGTATTTATTATTAAGTATATCTCTACCCTAGGTTAATCCCTATATCCCCTCCTTATTTATAAGGGTAAGATAGTCTAGCAGTAGTAGTTTCCTCTAGATCTTAGCCCTTATAATAGCTAGTAGTTTACTATAATAGAGAATAGATAGACTATAGATAATACTACAGTTAAATAGCTATAGAGAGTCTTTATCCCTTAGACTGCTGTTATAGGTAGATAGCTAATATAGGCTGTAGAAGTATAGTTATATTAGTAAGAGTCTATAAAAGGTAGTTCTAATAAGTAGATAAGTAATATACCTAGTAGAATCCTAGTCCTATAGACTAACTGTCTCTAAGGGCTATAAGTTAGGCCTATACCCTATAATACTCCCCCCTAGCTTCTAGTAAGGCTGTATTTAGCCTATAAAGCTGCTAATAACCTAGCGTTAGCTTAAGCTAAAGGTAGGCCTCTATTAGCTATAATAGTGCTTTATAAAGCTTAAGATCCTAACTGCCTTACTTCTAAGCCTAAGACTCTCTAAATGCTAAATAACTGCTCTAGGGCGCCTAGTATATACCCTATCCTTATAGATTGTAAGGATATAAAGTCCTTTAAGCTATAATTTAGCTAGGATATTAAACTATAGCCTGCTCTATCTCTACTAGCTGCTTAGCAGCAGCTAGTATCCTATCTCCCTTTAACTATCCTATACGCTATAGAGTTAACTTAAGGCCTATATAATTATCCTTTTCTAGCTCTATAAGTAAGCTAGCTGTCTACTCTAGCGTTATCCTCTTATCCTCTAGCTAGTTAGTATAGCCCCTAGTAGCCTCCTATAATTAAGAGTAGTAAAAGGCAGACTAAAGGTATACCTAGCTATAAGGGTATTTCTTCTACACCCTCCCCTAGCCTTCCTATAGGCCCTTATTTCCCTACCCCTCTTATACCCTATTAGACCTCTCGCTAAGCGTTATAAAGATCTTAGAGGAGTTAGTCTTATTAGCCTAGACTAGGGCTATAAAAATCCTTCTATACTACTCTATAGACCTAGTAGGCTCTCTAATTTCCTACCTAGCAATATAGGTATTAAATATACCTTAAGCCTAGGATTAATAGAAGTAAGCAGTAGCCCTTAGAAAATCCCTTACTGCTATATTACCTTTTACTTTAGGGATATTATAAGCTTAGCCTTAGAGAAAGGCCTACCACTAGTTATTAAGCTAGGTCTGCAGTGTAATAGCCTTTAGGGCCCTCTTTAACACCTTTATATATTTATCTTAGACAGTAGCAGTAGTGCTAGAGGCTATAGGAGCTATCTAAAGCTTTAAGGCTCTTACTAGCACCTACAGTATAACTATCTCTAAGCTTACTAATTCTATCTATATAGCTATAAGTAGTATATTATTAACTATAGTAGTTACCTATACCTATACTATATAGTAACCTTAGGTAATCTTAAGCCTATCTACTGCTTTAGTTATATACTTACTCTATCTTACGTTATATTTATCTTATATGTTACTCTTAATAATAGGTAGTAGAGGAGTAGGCTCTATATCTACCTTAGCTTCTTTACCTACTGCCTGTAACTATACTTAAGTCCTTCTTTATAATACCTATACTGTATGCTTAGCTTTAAATTAATATTAGAGGGTAGCCTAGCAGCTAGTAATAACCTCTATAAGTGTAGGTAGGTAAGGAAGTCTCTTTATAATATCTTTTACGTCTTTAGCATCTAGGTTAACTAGATCCTAGACGTTATACTAGAGGGCTTGAAATTAAAGCTATAAAAACTATATTAGCTAGTGCCTACGCTTAACTAAGCATGTAAGGGTTACTTTAGGCGTAGTAGTTACTATTACTATTATAATAGTATTTATATAAGTATTATTGTTATAAATACGTATACCTATTATATCTATTAAACCTTCTAAATAGGGTTAATAAGTTATAAGAAGTTAAGAGCTAGGCTTATAACTGTTATAGGTAGATAGCTAATATAGGCTGTAGAAGTATAGTTATATCAGTAAGAGTCTATAAAAGGTAGTTCTAATAAGTAGATAAGTAATATACTTAGTAGAATCCTAGTCCTATAGGCTAACTGTCTCTAAGGGCTGTAGGCTAGGCCTACGCCCTATAATAACTGCCTTATAGAGTAAAGAGGAGGCTAGACTACTAGTTATTAATAGATATAGGAGTTATATAATAATAGAGTTTATATAGATATATTATCTAAATAATATCTATCTATTATTTCTACTGCTATACTCCTCTTATATCCTCTAGCTACTTAATTAGCTAGTCTTTAGCCTTATTAAAGCAGCCTATAGGAAGGAGCTTAGATACCTGTTGTAGGGTGGTATGCCTAGCCCACAGCCCTTAGTGATACGTATACCTGTTGTATAGGCTTTCTAGAGAGTATATTACTTATCTACTCATTAGAACTACCTTTTATAGACTCTTACTAATATAACTGCACTTCTACAGCCTATATTAGTTATCTGCCTATAACAGTTATAAGCTTAGCTCTTAACTTCTTATAACTTATTAACCCTATTTAGAAGGTTTAATAGATGTAATAGGTATATATATTTAATAATATTAATAACACTTATATAAATACTATAGCGACTACTACACCTAAGGTAGCCCTTACAATACACCTAGTTAAGCGTAGGCACTAGCTAATATAGTTTTTATAGCTTTAATTTTAAGCCCTCTAGTATAATATCTAGGATCTAGTTAACCTAGATATAACAGAAGATATAAAGGATGTTATAAAGAGACTTCTATGCCTTCCTACACTTATAGAGGTTATTACTAGCTACTAGGCTACCCTCTAGCAGCAATTTAATGCTAAGCATATAGTATAGGTATTATAAAGAAGGACTTAAGTATAGTCCTAGGTAGTAAGTAAAGGAGCTAAGGAGGATATAGAGCCTACTCCTCTACTACTTATTATTAAGAGTAATATATAAGATAAATATAATATAAGATAGAGTAAGTATATAACTAAAGTAGTAGATAGGCTTAAGATTACCTAAGGTTACTAAGCAGTATAGGTATAGGTAACTACTATAGTTAATAATATACTACTTATAGCTATATAGATAGAATTAGTAAGCTTATTAATAGAGTTAATAGTATCCCTATAGGTGTTAGTAAGAGCCTTAAAGAAGTATATAGCCCTAACTACCTCTAGTACTACTACTGCTATCTAAGATAAATATATAAAGGTCCTAAAGAGGGCTGTAAGGGGGAATATTAAGCTATAGACCTAGCTTAATAACTAGTAATAAGCCTTTCTCTAAGGCTAAGCTTATAATATACCTAAGATAAAGGGTAATATAGTAGTAAGGGACTTCCTATAAGCTACTAGCTACTTTTACTACTTATAGGCTTAGTCTGTATTTAAAGCCTATATTATAGGGCAGGAGATTAGTAAGCCTACTAAGACTGTAGAGTAATATAGAAGGATTTTTGCAGCACTAGTCTAGGCTAGAGAGGGTACTAAGATCTTTACTACACTTAGAGATAGGTCTAATAGATCTAATAGGCTATAAGAGGGGTAGAGGGGTGCCTAGGGAAATAAGGGCCTACAGGAAGAGGAGATTAAGTACCCTTATAAGCAGTCTTACTACTAGTCTGCCTTCTACTGTAATTAACTACAAGAGGCTACTAGAGGATACACTAACTACCTAGAGTATAGGTAGATTATAGAGGAGTAGAGGACTACCCTATTAGTAGAGCTAGAAAAAGGCTACTTTAGAGGTCTAAGGTCTACTCTTAAGGGTATAAAATAGTTAAAAGAGGATAGTATACTAACTGCTGCAGCCTAAGTAGGGCTAGGAGCTATAGAGGTAGTTACAGTTAAATATCCTAGCTATATTACTATATAAGGGATATTTAATAGTAAAGATAAGGTAACTGCTATTTAACTAAGCATTTTAGAGCTAGATTTATATAGGGTAGGGTAGTTAGGATTATAGTTAAGAGTGCTAGATAGAGGCTTACTATTATACTCTATATAAAGGTATAGAGAAGTAGCCTAGAAGTAGGGTAGCTAGGATTGCAGTTAAGAGCGCTAGATAGAGGCCTACCCTTTACAAAAGGCTAGCTCTAGCTAGGGTGTAGCTTTGCAGGCTAACTACAGCCCTGCTAGAAGCTGGGGGGGAGTGTCGCAGGGTAGTATGCCTAGCCCACAGCCCTCAGTAATACATATACCTGTTGCATAGGCTTTCTAGAGAGTATATTACTTATCCACTCGTTAGAACTACCTTTTATAGACTCTTACTAATACAACCGCACTTCTACAGCCTATATCAGTCGTCTGCCTACAACAATACCTTAGTTATTAGAATAATTCTACTATTATAGGTAAGAGGAACTTTATAAGCTATTATTAGAAGGCTTATTTAGTAAGCTTAATAATATAGAACATTAGAAGTAGGTAGAAGTAGACTAGACTATAGCCTGTCTCTATAGCTAAGCCCCTTATAAGCTTATTACTACTCCTATTAATACTAGGGCTATTAGATTAGGCTAGTAAAGAGTAGTCTAGGTAGTCTAGAAGTAAGGAAGCTAAAGGATAGGTATCTATAATATCTATAGTAGTATAGGTAATACTAAGGAAGATATAGGATCTAGCTAGGTAGCTAAAGCTATTTATAGAGCTAGAGAATAATACCCCTACTTAACGCCTTCTATTCTAGAAGGTAAAAAAAGGCTTTAGTAAGTAGGCCTATAAGCTAGTAACTACTAAGCAAAAGCTAGAGCTTTTATAGGCTAAGGTTAATAATACTATAGTTAGGAAAAGGAAGGCAGTCTAGCTAGATCCTAACACTAAGTTTGCTAATATTAAGGATATCTAGCAGGCTTAAATTAAGGCTAGTAAAAAGGAGGATAATCTAGCTATTTCTAGTAAGTTAGATAACCCTAGTAAGGTTAGAAGCTGTATTGTAGTAGCCTCTAAGCGTAGGCAATAATTAATAGAAGATGCTAGTAATGCTGTGGGTGGCTTCATTTTCAGGTGTTCCAAAAGGGGGGGTGTTCCGAAAGTAGGTATGTTGACTTAACTGTGAGAGACGTCGTTGATGCACGCGCTGAGCCGGAAAGCAAAGGCTACCATCTATCACCAGTGTTGATATACAAGTGCCATTTTAATTGACGCCCGCATGTCTTCGAATCTCTTCGTCGCCTAGACGTGGCTCGCCAACCAAACGCCAAGAGGATGGCTCAGTACCTACTACCGCTCATGCAAGCTCCAAGGATTTACAACGATACACTGACTCTGGTGTCTTTGACAGCCGGGGTGAACCATTTGACCATTCGAACCGGAAGAGGAGTTGATGTGTGTAGCGACATACAGAACTTGCATGGATGGACTCAGACGACGGACATTCATCAGCAACGATGATGACGGGAGGGCATCTGTTCCATCTCCCAACGGCACGGGGTTTCCGGTCCTCGAATAAGGTCCCAATGTCGAAGGAGCGGAGGGTGGGCGAGGAGAAGATGAGACCTTGCGACCCGGCCGGGGTTGAGGAAAGGGGGCTCGGCCAAATGATGACATCTGGGCTGGGCCGGCTGGCGACTTTGGCTGGGAGTGTTGGATTCTCAAGTATTACTTCGCAAAGGTAACTGCCGAACCAAGAAACCGACGACCGGGTCAAGCTGATGGATACACCGCCATTGTGGCAATGCCCTGTCTCGTCTCGTCTCGCTCCATGTGGCGTCCGCCGCGTAGCAGCCCCCCCCATGATGCCGCGAGTGGACCTCTGTTTCTCTGTCGTCCTCTCCCACTTTTGGGAACGAACAAGAGTCCCTGCAACCGGTTGTCCTGCGACTGGGAAGCTTGATCTCAAGTCAGCCGAGCGACACGAGAGCCCGGAGTCCAAAATTTGCCAAGCGCTCTTTTGATTTTCCCGTGCGGCAAATGCAACTCTACATATTTTGGTCGGGAGTCAAGGGACTCTAGCAGACGAGGTTCGTACAGCAGCAGCAGCAACAACCTCGCTGACCAAAAATAAAAAATACACGGGGATGTCAAGTTATCGGCGGGACGCCGTCGAAAAGCCTCTCATATGAAACCCCCTCCGGGGCAACGTTCTTCATCCTTCGGCGGCGGCGGCGGCGATACGTCGAATTGCGGCCAAGACTTGTTCAGCGGAACGATCTAGACCGCGCATGTTTCCAGGAGACTAGTCTTCTTCGAGGTCTCGAAGCAAGGGTGGGCGCAGAGCAAGCACACCCAGTTGCGAGGTTAGGGAATGAGGGAATGAGGGAACCGGGGGGGGGGGGCCGTACTAACTCGATCGGACTCGGGATTTCGCTCTCCCACGGCCGGGGGGCACGTGTGTGCATCAAATGGGCCCATTTTTGCCCAAATTTTCCTTCTAAATTTCCGCGAGGGGGGGGACTGATTGGTTCTAGACCCCTAAATTCTCCTTGGAGCGGGTGGAGTTGAGACGAGAGCGAGCTTTTTGCTAGGCCGCCATTGTCATCTTTCGGTCCGTTCAACAAATTGGGTATGTGCTCTGAGAGAGAGAGAGAGAGAGAGAGAGAGAGAGAGAGAGAGAGAGAGGCCCAGTGTTATTCCCCACTCACTTCAAGTCAGTGGATTGCCCCTACCTAGTTGTTGAAGTCTGAAGAAGAGGGGATAACTCATGCGCGTCGGATAGACTCTATGGGATTAGTGCTTTCTTGGAGCTCAATGCCGTCGCCTACCGGGCGGGGGGAAGGGCCCCAGTGTATCGCATTGTGTTCATCTTCTTTCACTGCCCGCATGCCTCTGGGTGCCGAGTTCCATATTGCTGTCGGGGGTAGCAACTCCAGGTAGATGGGACGCCCCCCCCCCCCCCCCCCCC